>VXBL01008156.1:275382-337581 GCA_013400195.1 Aramus guarauna
CCATAATGGAGTCACTTTTAGAGACACCAGAAACACTGGACTTCAGGAGACAGGACTTCGGCCTCTTCATGGATCTGCTTGAAAGCGTCCCATGGGATAAGGCCCTGGAGGGAAGGAGGGCCCAAGAAAATTGTTTGATATTCAAGGATCACCTCCTCCAAGCTCTAAAGCAGTCCATCCCAACAGACAGAAAGTCAGGAAAAAATGCCAAGAGGTCTGTAAGGATGGACAAGGAGCTTCTAACCAAGCTGAAACACAAAAAGGAAGTACACAGAAGATGGAAACAGGCACATAACCTGGGAGAAATACAGAGACAATGATCAAGCATGCAGGGATGAAGAAAGCCAAAGTCCAGCTGGAATTGCTTTTGGCAAGGGATGTCAAAACCAAGAAGGGCTTCTACAAGTACATAAGTGACAAAAAGAAGGCTAATGAAAATGTAGACCTGCTGCCGAGTGAGACTAGGGACTTGATGATACAGGTCATGGGAAAAGCTGAAGTACTGAACGCATTCTTTGCTTCAGTCTTTATTAGCAAGACTGACCTTCAGGAGTCCCAGGGACCAAGGGGAAAGGCTTGAGCAAGGAAAATGTATCCTTGGTGGAAGAAGATCAGGTAAAACAGTATTTAAGCCAACAGGATAGGGTTAAGTCCATGGTCCCTGATGAGATATACCCACAGGTACTAAGGGAACTGGCTGATGTCATTATGGGATCACTCTCAATAATCTTTGAAGGACTGGAGGAAAGCATATGCCACTCCTATCTTCAAGAAAGGCAAAAAAAGGAGAACCCAAGGACCTCCAGGTCAATCAGCTTCACTTTGATCCCTGGGAAAGTGGTGGAGCAGCTAATTAAGGCACATGAACAACAAGAAAATCATCAAGAATAGTCAGCATGGCTTCATCCAGGGGTTGTCATGCTTGACCAATTTGACAAACTTCTACAATGAAATGACTGGGAAAAGTAGTAGATATTGTCTACCTGGATTTAGTAAGGTCTTTGACACTGTCTCCCATAAGATACTCATAGAGAAACTGTTGAAGTATGGGCTGGCTGAGCAGAGAGTAAGGTGGATTGAATCTCATCAGTGTATATAAATACCTGGAGGGAGAGTGCAAAGAGGACAGAGCTGGGGTCTTTACAGTGGTTCACAGTGACAGGACAAGAGACAATGGACATAAATTGAAGCACAGGATGTTCCTTCTGAACATCAGGAAACACTTTTTCACTGTGAAGGTGACTGAGCACCAGCAGTGTGAAAGGAATTTATAAGAAGAAAGGGCATGTAGTGATAGGATGAGGGGTATTAGCTTTAACCTGAAGCAGGATAGATTTAGATTAGATATTAAGAAGAAACTCTTTACGATGAGGGTGATGAGGCACTGGCAGAGGCTGCTTAGAGAAGTTGTGGATGCCTCATCCCTGGACGTGTTTAAGGCCAGGCTGGATGGGGCTTTGAGCAACCTGGTCTAGTGGAAGGTGTCCCTGCCCATGGCAGGGGGGTTGGAACTAGATGATCTTTAAGGTCCCTTCCAACCCAAACCATTCTATGATTCTGTGGTGGTTCAACCCCCCCATCTTGAGCTGCTCAGTACTTAGTGTAATTTGTCCCCCCTTTTCTGGGCCACCTGCCTAGGCAGCAGACTGGAGCAGTAAGGCACCTCCTTATCGTGCCTGGTTCTTGCTTTGGTTGGGAACGGTAGCTGCCTGGCACATCTGTACTTGGGTTGTGGCCCAAAAGGGGGTGATGCCAGAAAAGTTCTGAGCCTGCACAACTGGTGGAAAGTACCAGAATATTTTACCATCTGAACTGGGCCAAAGTAGATAAGTACATGACAAAAGTAAGTTATCTCAGATCCTATAAACAGTCATTCTAAGTGAGACCCTTTGAGCTCTCCTGGATCACAGCAGGCTGTAACCAGCATTTTCCCTGAGGTGGGATGCCTCTCAGACACAAATTCCTCGAAGATTGTCTGCTGATGGAAAGCCAGGGTGAAGTCAGCCTCCTTGAGTCTCAATTATTGCCCATTGAGGAATGCCAATGCATTGTGATTATTTACTCCAAACTTGAAGAAGGAAATTTTAACTAGAAGCTAGCTTCCTTCATTCACCTCCCTACCTATATACATGTTTAAATATACATATGTCTTTACAAGTGTGGGTGGCATATATCACTGGGCCCAAATATTTCTATGGGTACCTGTAGGTCTCATGTTTTATGTTTTTATATGTATATATGTACACATCTATAAACTTTGATTTAAGATACCTTATAGTAAGTTAGTGTGAATCTTGTCATCTTCAAATCTGTAATTAAGTTGCTGTTTAGATCATAATATGTTTTACTACATTAGTTGTAAATCTTTTAAATTAGTCAATCATTGAATTTTGCTAAAATTTAACTTTTGATTTACCCTATAATATTAATAAATTTGGAATTTACTAAATCATAACCATGTCAAACACCTTAATCCGTGACAAATTAGTGTAGTCAGCAGGATCCATGCATCTACAATAGATCCTATAAAGGAAAGACCGTGCTGATGGAGTGTATAGCCAGATAAACATACTGACAAGCAAAATCTTTACATGTGACCAGCTATTTTTATCCCTTTATACTGCTACTGTACTGCTCTTGTTCCTTCAGAAATCACCTAAATCCCTTCCTTTCCCTGGGTTTGTTTTCTCTCCTAAATATCCCATAATAAATCTCATGCAATCCCCAAATGCTCTTCTTCTGTACCCCATAATGTGTTCCATATCCCTAGGCAGCAACCCCACTCAATCCAAAAGGTGCTACAGCATTAATGCATCTTGGTCTGTTTCACAATTGGATAATGGGGTTAAGGCTCTCCTCGGACATCACTGGGAGGGATCTGGATAGGGTGTCCCTTCCTCTGAGTCCCCAATATGGGTTTTCCACCTTCATTTTTGCCCCTGTGCTTTTCTTGGTTTGTGGAGTTGGGCCTTAGATGGGCTGATAGCCTCTGTGATGAGCCTGCAAGCAGCCACAGCTACCTCATCTCTCATTGTCTCTCTGTGTTCTTTTGTGGATTAGCTGCTTCTCATGTCACCCCATCAGCGAGTAGGCTGGGGTTGCACAAGAAGTTGAGAGGGGCCACAGCTGGGACAGCTGACCCCAACTCACCAAAGGGATATTGTATACCATATGATGTCATGCTCAGCATATAAAGGTGGAGGGAAGAGGAAGGAAGAGGGAGATGTTTGGAGTTATGGCATTTTTCTTCTGAAGTAACTGTTACTTGTGATGGAGCCCTGCTTTTCTGCAGATGGCTGAACACCTGCCTGCCCATGGGAAGTGGTGAATGAATTCCCTGTTTTGCTTGCACACGCAGCTTTTGCTTTACTTATTAAACTGTCTTTATCTCAGCACATCAGTTTTCTCACTTTTATCCTTATGATTCTCTCCTCCATCCCACTGTGGGGGGAGTGAGCAAGTGGCTGTGTGGTTCTTAGTTGCCATCTGGGGTTAAACAACAGCCACGTAACCTAACATAAAATATCTTACTTGATTACATTTTGAGGAATAACGATCCACAATTTTCCATAGAATTTCAAAGTCATTCAGTTAGATATACAAATTCTTTGTAGACAGGGTGACTGCGCACGTCCAATTTTCAGAAAGATACGTGGCGGCTTGAATTTGAATTAAGAACAAAACTGAGTATTTCTGGAGAAATTTATATCACTGCTTAAATACTACTGAATCTGAAAAGGACTTTCACTTGCCGAGATAAATCAGCATTGCTATGTGTTTTGTTTTTTGTTTTTTTCTTTTTTTTTTTTAAATACTGCTTCTAGAAATTATCATGACAGATACATTAAAAAGCAATGGGGGAAAAAAAAGAAGAAAGAAGGATCATGGATAAAAAGAGAATATAAGAAAATTGAACAAAAAAATTAAAAATAATTGAGAAAACAATAAAATGGAAAATAGTGGTGAAAATGGAAATGGAACAGGTCTCATGGCTATCCAGACAGAGGAATAGGTCTCATGGCTACCTGGACAGAGGTAACATTGCTGGCTATTGCAGCCCTATGGACTCACTTCCCAAAGGCAGCATTCTCCTGTTTGCTCTTTTTAGGGGACGGCTTCAATCATAGCTCACTAAGTACCACTGTGAGAGTTTCTTTCAAAGAAACAAGACTGAAATAATTTAAGAGCAAATTCCTTAAAACTAAACAATATTTATTGATTCTTTCACTTATTTGGACAAAATACAAACTGAAAGAGGTTCTACTTGTACAACACCTAACCTAATATTCATATTGCTGCTGATAACCAAGATCAGTCAGACCTCTGTTCCCCTCTGTGAGTTGAGACAAATAACATGTTTTCTGTAGGCTGCTGACTGGGGTTCATCTCAGTCTAACTTCAAGTCCAGATCTACTTTCCCTGCATAATAGTTTCTAGCAGCTATTTGTAGCAGTTGCAAGAATTAGAAATGCCAGAATGTTCTTTCAATGGGAAAGTCTACTTGGTTTTAACTATTTGCTATTTTGTCTTAAACCAGAAAACAAAACCTTAGAGATCCCTTTTAAGTTTGTGCTTCATTTCCATCGAAAGGAATTTTTAAGAGATACTGACATCATGTCTTGTAATTTTTCCTTCACTAATTTGTGGCCACATCTTTCCATATTTTGTGGGGAAAAAAATAAAAATCAGATGAACAGCAATAGATCTCCATAAATAAATAAAAGCAAAAGGGGCAATAGTGCTAATGGTTGATCTATGAAAGCAAGCCAGCTATTTCAGTTTATTGACAGCTCAAATGTCACTTTCTGATTGGACCTGCATATCAATGAATAGTTCATGTCTAAAACATTGGTAATTAATATATTCTTATTGTCAGATGAATAGAGAGCAACAAATTCTCAAAAAAAATAAGAGTTGCAGACTAGAGTAAAAAAACCCAAACCAAACAAAAATGCCAATCTTGTCAAAATAAGTTTTCATCTTCAAAATGAACTGTTATTTTTATCAGTATAAAAAGCCTATTCTAAATTTCTAATTTTCAATAGAAAAACTTACACTGATTTCAATAACCTTTAAAATTATTATAATCTTCTTATAAAGATTGTTAACAGTACTAGAAATTTGTGACAACTAAAAATTAACTTAGCATTATAAAAATGAAAATATCTGATATATCATCTGACAACAATAGATGAAAATTTTTCCCATTCTGGCTTACTTTTTTGTTCTATTCAGAGACATCTCTCTGAAGACAGGAACAGATGAAAATTGTAATGTGTCCTGGGCAAGTCACTAAATAAATGTTGGTCTTTATCTTAAAGTTGAGATTTGAGAGCTGGCTTTTTCACTTTTTTTCCCACTCTGATTGAAAAGAGTCATTTTTCTACTCTCGTTTTTCTTGAAAACAATGAATCAGACTGGACTATCTAACTTCACTGATGTTGAGACTGTCATTATATTGGCCTAACTTCTTGTTGATGATGGGAATCAAAACAGGAAAAATCTAACCTGAACCACTAGGCAAAGTCAAAAACTGGATCAACAGGAAGAAACATGTTACAGATCCACAGCTATTGATATGCAAAGATAATGTAAATTATTTGATAAATTTTTAAATATTTAGAACATAATTACAAATTGTGCTATAGATTTAAAAAAAACAAAACTCTGTAGTTAAGTCTAGAAAATGTCTGTATTTCAGGCAAAAGAAGAGTAGCCATAAATGAACTGCTAACCCCTAACTGCTCTCCCCCCATGATCACTTGGTGTTTCCATGGTTATTTTCTCCTTTAGGAGCTATCATGACCTATAAAAAGTACTTGACCTGAGATGCAACAATGGGTTTCACGGGAGTCCCTAATGCACAAGGACATAGAGGTTTCATTTCCTAAGCTTCATTATTACAGATTACTACAAATTACTATTAGTAAAGCAAGTATACTTATGATGAATAAAAAAGCCAAGTACGTATATTTCTATTGTATCTGCAGTCAATAGTAGCAGTGATCAATAGTCGCAGCAAGTATGTATTTCAATATTACAAATAACTACAAGATAACCATCAGTAAATATGATAAACTACTTATACGCATGCCTATATATAAAAAACTATATATTATTCAAAGTAATACAGGTATAGTGCTAACCAAACCACTCCAGGAAGTGAGGCCTCAAAATGGCTCCCTGGAGTGGGACCAATCAATGATGGGCAAAGTCTCACTTCGAAGATGATCTGCATCATGGAGTCTGGAGTGAGCCACATGTCCCTGATGAGGGTCCAATATGTCTAGGAGATCTCATAGAAAAGTTGGCTTAGGGGGAGTTCTCGGAGACAGAGAGAGGCTTCATTTTGTGTGGAAAGCAAGCAATTTTTCTATCACAGAGACATAAAGGTGTGTAGGACACTACCACTGGAGCAGCCAATAGTTGTTGCTAATTTATATTTTTCACTTGGAACAGGCAATAGCTTATGTTTTCCATTCCCTCAAACCAATTTTTATCTTTCTAGACTGTTTTTCTGTTCTTTCAGCTAGAACAGCCAATAGCAGTTGTTGATTCTCACTTTCTCAGGATGGTTTCCCGCTTTTCAAGACTATTTTTCACCTTTCTCGATAATTTGCTGTTGCAGTCCCTTGTATTTCTTCTAATGAAGGTATCTTGAGATGTCTCTGGTTTTTAGGCACCCAGCTGCACTTCAAAGATGCCAGCTGTGCTTCTTAAGGATGCTTCTAGTTCACAGGACATGTTCCCAGGCTAGCAGGTCACCAGCAGTTCCCAGACTGGCAGGCATCTTCTCCTGTCAGTGTTTTAGCAGACATTTTCTGTCAGCATTTTTCCCATTATAACCAGGTTGTCTTTATGGCTGCTCCCATCAGGAAGATCGTCAATTGCATTAGGGACAGAATTACGCCTGAGGTGACAACCAGTCAGAAAAGTGGTCATAAATGGATGCCCAGGAAAAACTCAGATCTCTGAGATCTTTGATCTTTGAGGCCATACTTCAGCACTGACAGGGCTAGGAATTCCCAAGCACAGCTACCTGTAGTGTGAAGTATTTGCTTTTTTCTTTCATCAGCTGGCTCTTACTACCTTCAATTTAACAATCCTTGTTCGTGTACTTGAGAAATAGTGATTTAATCCCTATCTATTCTTTTCCTGCCATGTGTGATTTTATAAACCTCTGTCATAACCCTCCTCACTTGTCTTTTTTCCAGACTGAAAACAACTTTATAGTAAGACTATTACACAATTGTTTCTTAAATGGAACTGGTTTCAGACCTTTGACCATTCATTACATTTCTCTGAATTTCTTCCAGTTGTCCTATACAGTTTTTGATATGCAGAGTCAGAACTGCAGGCTGTGTTCAAGATATGAATAAACCAAGTATATGCTAAACTGCATCATAATATTATCCATTATTGCAGTATTCCTTTCATAATAATTTTGAAGATATACTTTCTTTTTTGACTACTATCGTATACTGAGATGACAGTTTCATACCACTAAGATTTCAATTCTCAGCAATAATAGTTACTTCAGAGTCCATATTATTTTTGAAGTTAAGATTTTTTGAAAATATGTCATTTTATATTTGTCTAAATGCAATTCTGTCCCTCAACTACTCAGTCCTCAGTCCTTCTGCAGCTGTTCAAAATCAGCTCTCATCCTTACTTGTCATCAGCAATCTTTTCACTTCATGTTTCATGTCATTTGCCTGTTGAATGATACATATTGGAGCCCAGTTTGCTGCAGAACTTGACTTGTAATGTCCCTCCACTGCAAAACCTGACCATTTACTGAAACCCTTCTTGTTTCAACAAACCATTTAAGCAGCCAGTTACCATTATTTTTATGCCTTGGCTGCCTTCTTAAAAGACTTTGGTGAGGAACATTGCCAAAATCTGCTTGCAAACCAAGGAAGACTATATTAACTAGATTATTCTTACTCACATACCTAGTGTCCCAGTCTGGAAAGAATGAGACTTGAAAGGAAGGACTTCCCTCTATAAAAGCCATGTTCCTTTCCCCAACCATATTTTATTTATACAGTCATCTAGCAATTTGTTTTCTTTATATTGTAGTACAAATAAATGACACCAATCCACAAGTCAGTGATACAGTTATCTCAGTTTTGCAGAAATACAGCCATTTTCACCATATCTCTCTCTATGTGTTCTCAAAAAAAAAACCCCAAATGAAACACCTCCCCCCCTCAAAAAAAAAACCCCAAACCAACCCCCCAAAAAACAAAAAAAAACCCCACCAAAACCCCACAAACCAAACCCAATATTATTAATGTTGATCTAGAGACAAAACTTGAAAACAAGTTGATTTGTTATGTCCGTACAGAGATAAGATGTAACTTGTCTATACAAGGACACATACCTATTTTGGAGAGTGCTCACTCTTCATTGTAAAGGTTAGTGAACATCTCTGACAACTTTAAGTGCTAGTGTAATCATATCAGGTACCAGTTATCTGAGGAAAGGATGTTTACTTTCATGACAGCCTTTGCTGTCAATATATTCTACTCCTGAAGTCCTGTCTTGACTTTGCTTCAATGAACTTTGGTTCTCAAAAAGACTTGAGGTGTGGCAAAACTGTATCCTGCACACAAATGCACATGAAGACCATACTGATGTGATACACAGTTTCAATTTTAGGTGGTTATGTGCTATATTGTTGAAATCTAATATTCTTACAGTAATAACAAACAAAAACCCATATTAACTCATGAAGACTTATATTTACTTAAGCATTTAAATGCACAACAAGAAAACAAAACAAAAGAAAAAAAACTAAACTAAACTAAACTAAACTAAAATAAAATAAATAAAAGTCATTAATGTATTTGTTTTCACAACATTCCAGTGTGGTAAAATTTTCTATTATAAATTGAGAGACAGAAGAATGAAAACTACAGCACAGTGCATGCAAAGTTAAGTCAAACTTCTGTCAGATTCTTTCACCATACCAAAAGTTTGGAAAGATTTTTTTCATGGCCAGTCACCAGCTACTTTGGTCAGCTTTGCTGTTGGATTTGTACTTGACATCACTTATTTTCTCTGGTTTACTTTTTTTTTCTCCCCAGGTGTGGCTGGAAAGTACGGATAAATGTATGAGGTTATGGTCATCATTATAACATGTGATCAGATATGTCTGTGCCATTTTCAGTTAGATCATTTGGTCTTGGAGTCCCTGGTAGAAACATCTTACCCTGGATCATGGTCAGATAGAGTCTGTCATCACACAGCATGCAGTCTAAGTCATAGATATACTACAGATTTTATCAAGCTCTTAAACACAATGTAGACACTGCTTCAATGTCTTTGCTTTGGCAATGACTTAGGCAATGGCGAAACAAAATCATAAACCGCATATGATTTTGCATTTTTTATTAGTACTTCTATCATTATGTAATTCTTTCTGCAAGAATTTCTTGTCCTCCATAGTATTGATTATGTCTAGCAATTTCCTATCATCCCCCAAGCTCAATTCTCACTTACCTAGTTTATAGTCCTAGGACACTGATTAACAGTTGAGCAGTACTGCCTGAACAACAGTGAACCCCAGTGATCACAATTAAATGTTGGAGATGTCTACACTTGACAATATCTCCTTTTGTCATGTAAAACAATGAAGTCTCACTTGAATCACCTAAGTGAAAAATCAACATCTTCATTTCTAAATCATGATTACTCTCACAGATAGGAAACATCAAACTTTGTCGGGATGATATTTAATCCTGCCTTTTCTTTTCAGTGTTTATCTGTAGTACTTTAACAAAAAGAATACACTTTTATAGAAAATGCAGTTCTGTACTAGGCAGTATTTTGTGTTTGTGAGTGTTTTACAATTCACTTAATTAGTGCTCAGTTTTTACTCCATTCTGACTAAATTTGTCCCCTAGTGTTCTTGTGTTCAGTGACCTTACCTTCAGAGTGTGTGTTGATGGGCTGCCTGTATTCTTCATGGTACACATATTTTGACAACCCTGGTGATATTAATTGGTCTCTCAGGAGCTTTCTATAATGAATCTTTCTCACTGACAGTCAGAAGTACATATGAACTCTCTGCCTTCCTTATCTTCATTGTTCAGCAGAGCCATACAAAAGAGAAGGATGTGAGGTAACATGGCAAATGTGGTATCATTTTTTCCTCCTTTACACTTTACTATTCAGAAGGCAAAAAACCCACAGTCATGATCAGAGAGGGTTGTATGACCTCTACAGGTCCCTTGCAAACTCTGGAAAAGAACCAATAGTTCTCTGAGAACACATAAAGTTCCTTCAAAACACAACCAGACACCACTGTATAGTGTGGGTTCAGTACCAAATGCAATTAAAGGTGTGAATTAGCACTTCTGAGGTCATCAATTGCTCTGAAACCACTTGAAGAAAGTTTTTGTTAAGGGTGGGGGGAGGGGGAGAAGGGGCAGGAGGGATATGGTGAGATCTTGGTATAGGCTAATACTTGCATAGGGAATTAAATCTCACTTAAAGGATAGCCAGTAGCCATCTGGTGGTGATGGGAATCTCTTTTGCAAGGATCCTTGCAGTGACATCCTCAGCTGTATCAACAATGATTATTTGAATCACTGTTTTGCTTGAATCACTGTATTTGTTTAGTTTTCATAATCCAGCCAGCCATGGTCATACATGTCCATCACCACACTTGCATAATTCATTGGTATTGGTGCAACTTAACTGCATGTGAAACTTATCTTAAGTATCTTAACTACATGCAAAGGACTCTTACGTGACCTTTTCTGCAGGAACAGCTTCTATTGACCATTTACAAATGTCTTATCTATGCATAAACTGATAGGTCCTTGTCTTGCAGCAAGGACACTTTGGGACAAGTTGTCCAAGATGTTAATCAACACATTAATATCAACCCTACTAGACATATTAAGAGTTACTTTGGAGGAAATTTCTGGAACCATTCCAGATTCCCACCTGTAATAATCTGTCAAATACTTAATTGTGAAGGTCCCATCAGCCACCCAGTTTCACTCCGTTGTATTGTCTCAAGCCAGTCCATTAGGTCATCTTTGCAGATTACTGGCTGGAAATTCCTGGGCCATTCAAGGAATTAATGATGTAAAAGCACTGGGACTGTATACAGACTATAGTCCAATTGTAACTAAAGAACAAACTTGATTTTCATACTAGTAACTCATAACTTAAGTCTCATAGCTCTTTCCACAAATAAGAGAGAATATTCACAAAATTAAACTTCAATAATTTTAAAATTACAAAAAGCACTTGCATTTTATTAATTTGTATTTAACTACCTCCTACTTAATATTTTTTATGCTGGTAAAATATTCATTGGCAGATTTGGATTTAAAGGTTATTTTCAAAGTTTAGAGTAAAGTATGTTTTTCTTTATGGATATTTTGTGAACAATTTCTTGTGAATATTATTGCTGGGCTGAAAGTGTCATACTTATTGAAACTATGATCATATCTTGTTTCTCTTTCTAGATTATATAAAGTTGATGAAGCACTGATAAAATTTTTGTTCTATTTTCATAAAGTGAAATTTCAAAGCATTCTTTTTAAAAGTGCAAATATTGCAAGCATAGAATCTGACATTCACTTTTGGCAAATATCATGACCTCAAGCTTCCACCTAGATTTGGCTTGAGTAACTTGCTCTTTCTGAAGGACCACACAAGTTTGTGCAAGGACACCACTTACACAGTGAAATCAGTGCCAATCTATTATAAAATATGCAAAACTATAAAAATAAAATGCTTGTGCTTTTCCCTTCAGAGTCTTAAAAATCTTTTGGATTAGGAAAAGCAAGTACTTTGTGAGTACTGGATGTGAATGAGTTGTCAGTGTTTAACCAAGTTCACAGAACATTACTTTATGCTTACTAATATATAAGGATATTATTCATTACTACTTTAGTGCATAATTAAGTCTTTAATATATTATTATGTATAATAATAGAATTCATAATGCAGGAATTATTTTAAAAGAGAAGTTTAAAGAGAATAGACTATCATGATGGCTATGGAATTTTTATGGTACATCTTATCAAAGCTTACTTAAAACATTTATAATTATATATCAGTGATCAAACATGTAATAATTATGAACTAATAATGCACCACATCCTATAATCTTCTGACACACTATAAGGGCTATGTATGTACAGTAAGCCTTTTCAGACAATCCTCAGAGCATTTTCAAACTTCCCAGGAGGTCCCAGTAATGCTGCAATGGTTCAATTCTCTCTTAAAGAAAAAGAAAGAATAATATATTATAGGTAACTAATTTTGATTCTTAAAGTACAAGGACTTAGACCTCTCTCTCTCTCTCTTTTTATTTTTATATAATCAGTCCCAATGAAAGGAATAGGTTCGTGTGTGTCTACACCTATACACATGTTGATAAATTTTCAGATTCAGAATATAAATCTGTTCTTCAAAAGACTCTTCTAACTTGCAAGCCTTTAACCTAAACAAGCAAAAGTAAAGTTTAATAAGTGTTATTCCATATTCAGACCTTCTTCAAGCAAATGCAAACTAGAGCATTTTATTCTTATAGGAATTTTGGAGGTTTAACCTTCTTTTTTTTTAAGTACCAACGCTCATTTAAGATAGGCAGAAAAGGGAGCACTGTTTTTCAGGTCTGAATTCATATCTGATTATCTTTCAGCACAATAAAGTATGATCTAGGTTCTAGTTATATTTTCTGAGTGATTTTTTGTAACCCATATTTCATTTGAAGAGATGTTTTCTTTCCACAGATTTACCTAAAAAGTCTTATTTTGTTCATGTTAGTCTTAAGAAACAGGAAATGGAGATAGAAGAGTAGGCATTAAATGTCCCATTTGAACTCCATTCTTTCAAGTCAGCAATATTTACTTATACTTTATGAAAATTTCAGGTGAAAGCAGTGCAGTGTAGAAAAAGTGTAAGGCATATATGCAGCTTCTTTTGTGTAGTTTGACTGTCACTATAGATAAGGGCAATGAGAGTTTATTGTGAATCTTAAGCTGTGTTTTAGTTTTTCCTGATACTTCCCAAAAGCTCTACCACTGGTCCCTGAATATGCAATAACTTTTTTTTTTTCCTTTTTTTTTTCTTTTTTCTTGCTTAAGCAAGAAGACCATGCAGCTTTAGGTTGTGGTCTTTTGAGTTTCCATGACCTAATCAATAACAGCTTTGCCCATGTCAAGATTTCATTCTTACATTTGTACCTAGTAAGTATAGTTAAACATGTATGTACTCAGGAGGATTATGAAACATCTGTCCTGCTCCACCTTAACTTCAGCAAGTTTGTGAATTCTTACATCACTCAGTGGGGCTGAGGACACATAGCTACACCACTCCTACCATCTGTAAAGATCAGAGCTTCATTCCCTTCCAATATCAGGATTTGCTTGCTCAATTTTTGTCTGCAATATAATGTTCTAATCTTCTGCTATACCTCTCTGTTGATACATTCATGACAAAGCTAGCATAGCCAGCAACTGGGACATTCATGTAAGTAGAATCTAGTGGCATGAGATTCCTCTCTGGTTCCTAAATTAATAACATAAGGTGTCTTTTTACAAAGATTAAGTTGGGGAAAGGAAGCTTAAACCTCAATTTCTATCTGATGATTTTATGTTTAGGAATGGATTTTGGGTTAACAGCATAAATTAGTAGTTTTTAGGGCAGTAAAAAAATTAATGACTGTCACAAGACAAGGGGTAGTATCTTCTGATTAAAAAAAAATTTAAAATAATTAAAAAAATAAATAACCTGTTAACACTCCAGCTATGCGGATATCAATATAATAACTATTTGTAAATTTCTCTCTAAAGATTATAAAATAAGCTTAGGAAGATTAGTTATCCTGAATGAAAATTAACTTTTGTGAATACTCCCCTAATTTCTTAATGGCACAGAATATCATAAGAAGTGATGCTAATATGTTAGGACTAATATCTAAGATTTCCCATGTAACTAGTGGGAAGAGTGACACTGGACATACTTTGCAGGAGTGTCCATGTGTTTGTGAAAGAGCAGGTGTATGTTTGGAATACAATAAGAAAGTTAGTGTGATGGGCAACTATGTATATTTCCATTAAAAAAAAAAAAAAAAAAAAAAAACAAAAAAAACCCCACAAAAAAAAAAAAAAAAAAAAAAANACAAACAAAACAAACAAACAAACAAAAAACAGTTTAGCTACATAAAGCTGTATTTTAATAAAGTGTCCTCTGTATTTATAGTCATTACCACAGTCCCAAATATATAAATAGCAGAAATATTTTCTCCTGAAATTTCATTTCCACATTTCTAAAGTGACATTATCAATCAAATATGCTATATGAGAAATCTAGTTTCTATCAAATTTTATTATTTACTTCAATAACATTTGAATTATACCATACAGAAAGGTATTTTCAAAGGAATGAAATTCTTATCCCCTCCCCTCTTTTTTTTTTATGTCCCAATTTGTGATATTGCTGTGCATACTTAAATGTTTGGTGTATTCCACCAGATGGTCAGATGTATTGCAGTCAGGAATACAGGGTTTTGTTTTTTATCTATCTGGTTTTTAAACTTTAAACATCTGCACTATAGCAAAAATGAGGTAGGGTACATCTGAAAAACCACTGTAAACTGCATAACTCAGATATTTTTGTTAGTTGTATTAAAGTCTGTTTTAGTTTGGGCGTAGCTTTAGTAATTTTTTAGATGTAGAACAAGCATGCTTCTTTCAGGAATTTAAGGCCAATGAAGTCATTAGTTGGTAAGCTGTTTAAACAGAAACAAAATTAGAAATTACCAGTTTCAAATTATCTTCTGTATTCCTGTAACTCAAAGATGGTATTTTAAACTGAGTCTTTGGTAGGAAAAGTACAAAAGCCATCATGTTAAGAAAAGCACCTACTGCATATGAATGGGGATATTATTCAACATAAAATCACAAGGCCTTCAACACATGAATTTAATGTGCATGTGCAGCAATCTTTCTGACATTATAAAGCTTCAAAGGATCCATTACTGTCTTGTAGTTTACAATCAGTGCACTAACAGGTTTCATGATAGACAGAGCTATTACACACTCTATTGTGCCAATGTTATTATTTCAGAGAGAAAGAAATTAAACAAAAGATGTGAAATAGGAAAAAGATATTAACATGTAACAAAGTTGTTTAAAATATTACAATATATTTAGTATAACATTATATAACATGAGAGTGATTGTGTCATTTCCATAAAGATCAAACCAAAACAATTGTTTAGATTCATTGGTTTATTATTGTGATTGAAACCATTGTTGCTGTAAATTAGCTTGAGGGATAGCATTGCTGAAACACACTCTTGAAAAGCAGAAGACTGACTTCTCAAAAAGCATCCTTTTGGAGAATATTTCTGAGGACTAAGGAAGATCTTTCATACCTATTCTGTATCATTTTCTTCTGAGCTATTTCTGAGCCCTACTAGTGACAGAAACATGCTGGACAGGAAACATACATTTTGATTTTAGTTTGATGTTTTGTTGTGATTTTACTTAAGCAGACAGCAAAATAAGTAAAGGCACACTTGGTAACAATCTACTTGCTTTAAAGCCTTCATACTCAACTCATGTTGATATCTACAGAGCAACTCATGTAGATAAAGTATAGGACCTACAACCTTGTCTTTTTGTCTTTTTGTTCATCTGTTTCTAACAATCTAAGCTTTGTGCTGAAGTTAAAGGACCAAATTCTGACTCCAGAATCAGAGAATTCAATGGCATAAAAATGGGTGATTAATTAAATCTGAGATTCTGTCAGGAATCCCACCTGGCTTCCACCTGCCACAGCAGGATGGGCTTCTCTTCCATGTCTCATGTCATATCTTTCAGGACCATGCAGAGTCCCTTCATGTCCCAGAGTATGAAACAGCAGCAAGCATCTATGTTTCAGCAAGCATACATACAAAAGGAAATGCTCCTAATGACAGTAGCAATGCAAATTCTTCATAAATGGGGCTAGAAGTTGACAGGTGCTGTATAAATTCATAATATTCCAGTTTATCAAGGCCAGATTTGCAAGTCCAGGTAAGTGACTCTGCAGACTAAGTACGTTGCTTTTTCCCTATTCCCAGACTGTGGCACCAAAAGTTTTTTGTTTTTTGTTATTTTTTTTTCCCCTTCATTATCATCTCAGAAGTTAGTTCAGTACCTATCTAAAGCAAGCAGGATTCATTCAAAGAGTGTAAATTAACTTGTGCAGTCTACCATGTTTGTCTCTCATACAGAGCAATAATCTCCTATAATGAATTATTACAGTACTCCATAGCATGAAGTACACTTCTAGGGTTCAATTTCAGTACTTGCAGATCTGGAATAGCTTACACATTTCTAAACTGAGCTACACTGCCCACCCCTTTGGTGTATTCTAAAAGACATACTTACCAAAGGAAGCAAGTCTTTTCATATTTTGATCCTTTAACCACTCTCAAAAGTAAGAAGCTGGCAAAGCATCAAGATTGGCACGATTTTATGAATTTTGCACAGATGTTCATAAAATTAATGTAATCTTTATAATTGCACATATCATTTGGACATTCACAGAAGGATATTGACTTTAATTACAAAACTCATCTGAATACTAATGAATGTGTCTTTATTTCTGTGTGAGCACAATCCATAGCTTTTGGAATATTAGCACATTTCACAGTATGATAAAATTCTGCAAAGCTGTACAGTGAGTTTGGGGAAACAATAAAGTATCATTTTTAGGAAAAAAAATTGCATTTATGCAAGAGCATCTTTAATCTGCTTGCTCCTTAACAGAAGGATCTAGTTCAGTCCAGCTCCACAATAGATTTTTGGTTGAGTGCCAGCTGGATCACTGACATGAACAGGCCAAGCATGACATTTGTTAATGACATTTCCTTCAAACATATCAGCATACTTAAAGTCTTGTCCCATTTAATTGAAAACAGCATCTATTTCCGTGTTTTGTTTTTTAAGAAAGGAGTCCCAATTTTAAGCTTTTGGAATAATAAAGTACTCCATTATAAGTCTTCCTTCCTTCTTACTTCTTACCTTCCCTCCCTCCCTCCCTCCCTCCCTTTATCTTTCCTTTCCTCCTTCCCTCCTTCCTCCATCCCTTCTATCCCTCCTGCCTATGTTGCTAAGGTTCTTTCTGGAGAATCATTCATAACTCTAACTGCCTGCCAGTCCATTTCCCTTTCTCAGATTAAGCTGTTGTTATTGCTTTGTTCCTGATCTGGTATTGGAGGGTGGTAAATTAAGTTTAGAATAATTATGATCTGTGGAATATACATTGATTTGCTGACAATTTCTTATCATTACCTGAAGCACAGCTTTTGCAAGCTTACAGTTGCAGAATTTATTCTAAGATGCTACCTGTTTGGCCACGAAGGCATTTGTTGATGGATGGAGAGTAAATGGCACTGGGCAAGCAGAAGCCATCAAGACATAACAGCAGTTGAGATACCCACTTCCCTCCAATGACTGGTTAAAGCGTATTACAAACACAGCTTACTTTCATCCTGGGAGTCCAATGTAATAGATAAAACACTGATAACACCACAAAAAAAAAAAAAAGGAGAAGTTAGAAAGTCCAATGTGTTTGGTAATTATCACAATTTTGCAATGTCTTTGGTTTTGAAAATATGGATTTTCACTACCTATATTAGATCATGTATAATAATGTATACTGATCATATACCCTAGATAGCATATAAGAAAAAAAATGCATTTATTTCTTCTACTCTCCAAGTTTTTTGTTGTATTATTCTCTTTTCTCTGTTGAGAATATTTTAAGAATTTCACACACAGAGACTGGAAACTTCTCATGATGCTTTGATTATATAAAACCTGCTTTAGTTCCCATTATAATGAGTAGGAGGTATGTTTTAATACTTCAAGGGAGAATTTAACTGCTCACTTTCCTTATCTCTGGCATATTTCTAATTCAAGCACACATTCTAAAAGGAAATTCTCTCCCTTGTTTTCACCAAAACTTGAATGTGTTATTTTATCTTTGTGTTAATGATGATGTCTCATGGCTCATTTGTTCAGAGTAATAGAGTTTTACTCTTCATTGGTACAGAATCCAGAAGCATTTAACTATGTGGGTTAGTGGAATTTAAACCAGTGACCAAGACAGATCATTGGTGTCAGAATAGATGCTCAGAAGAGCAGCAAGTGCACCTGGGAAGCATGAAACACACTTACAGGAAACCGTCCCTTCTTCATCAGGGCATCAGATCAGAACTACTGACCCTGAAAGATGTCAAATATGCTGGAAGAAGTTCCAGAAGGTATTAAAATATAAACCTGAGAGTGGTTCCAGCTGTTCATTTCCAGACAGTCTTACTGAAGAGGGTGGTACATCAAAGTGGAAGTCTCACCAAATAGCCACCAGGAAGTCATGGTCATTTCCTTACTGCACTGGAGTCTGTCATCTAACCTGTCATTCTTAGTAATAATGGAGAAAATATTTTAAAAATAGACAAACCATGCTGAACTAATGATATTCTCTCATCTTTTAAGAAATAGGTAGGGACTAATAGTCACTACCCCACTCAGGCAACCAAAAGTAGCAAAAGAAGAGTTGCCTTCCGCTACCTATTACAGAAGCAGGATGCTGGGCTAGAAGGATGATTCTTGTGCAACTTTTTGTCCATGTTGTGCTAAATAGAGGGTGCATTTAACTCTGTGGATTTTCAATTAAAATAATGCTTCTTTGCATGTTTTATGATATAGCACATGAACAGAAATCACAATATAATTCTATTTCTGTTATAAAGAAAAGTATTGCCATAAAAGTTTTGAAGTATCAAACTCTTGTAAACATCTTATAGGAATAAATGGGATCTGTAAGGTTTTCAGATGTACTTCTGAAATTCAGTTCAAAATTGTGGATTCCTGTAGGGGACCTCAAGTTTTACATCAGCTCGTAAAATGTCAAAATAGCAAATTGTTGACTACTGCCTTAGTGGACTGGCATAAAGCTATTAATTTTAAAAACAGTAATTGTTTAATTTAATTAATTACCTTCATTTGAGCAGTTGTAGACATTTTTACAGATGAATCTGGTACTGTATACTGAAACTTACATCACTAAAATTTCAAGCTACATTAAATTAGAAGTACTATATTTCTTTTTATTACACAAATACATCAGGTTCTTTGATCATTTGTGTACTGGTCAAATTGTGATTCAATTAACCAAATAACATAATGTGGTGTTTAACTGTTCTTTTTCAACTATTTCCCTCTTACTACCAAAAAATAATTAACAAGCAAAACTACCATAAGAAGGAAATAACTCTGACAGTCTTCTCTATATATGCATTTATATTATCCTATTACTATATTATGCTATATTACTTATGTAATTATCTTGTGCTTTTTACTCAAAGCAAAAAGAATGCTACGCTGATTAATGAAATTGTCTTCTTTATGTACTGCTTGCTTTTTATTATGGTTACCTTTACTTACTTACTTTTCATCTTTCAAATTCTCCCAAACTGTTTCTCTTTTTAGTGTCTGCCATGCTTTTCCGTAGCTTTTGTTAGCTTTTGCCACCTGTCTTAGCCAAGTTCATTCATTTCCAGTTATCCTTCTCATCTGTTTCTTGATGCCACTCAGGTTTTCTTCTGCTCCGTCACTATAGCATTTCAAAGCCTTCTATGTAAAATCAATATCAATACAAATGTTCTTAAACTGCCATGGATTTACTTATCACCAACATTAACCTTTACCAGTTTTCTCTTTTTTTGTTTTCTCCCACATACCTTTCTGGACTTCATTTTGCCTTATTCCCACCTGGTGTAACTTACTGTAAGTTTTTATTAATATTTCTATCTTTTCTTCTGACACAATACATTCCAAGTGAATGTAGACAACACCATGCAAATGAGAAAAGTTTAAAATACTACCATAAAGTTTGACTTCCTGCAAATTTACCTCAAAATCTTTTAGAACATGGATTCTTTTTACATATATCCAGATTGCAAACTATAAGCAATAATAAATAGATAACTAAATAACTCAAAAAACCCACAAAAAAACCCAAAAACAAAACAACAGAAAAAAAAAAAAGAGAAAAACAAAAACCAAACCCCACAAAACACCTCAAGAAAATCAAAGACAATGCAGATAAGATAGAAGTGCAACACATACTGAAAGACTGAGAAGTGGAAGAGAAACCATCTACTTTAATCCAGGCTTCCCTCAGGATTAATTTCCAGAGTTGAAAGCAGTTGTCCCAAATCAAAATGGATTTGGGGTGGATTTGCAATCTATTGTATTTGAGCCTGCCCTTTTCTCGGTGATTTGATAGTCATTACTCTATTAGTCTCCTTGTGTAAGGGAGGAGAAGCTTAGCTTTCCAGGATAATATCATTTGTTATCACAGACAAATATATGAAGCTCTATGTAACTTCTGCCTTTTGCAAAGGATTTGGCATAGTATATAGATAAGCACTTTAATGCTAAGAGAAGTTCCTGAGATCATATTAATTTGGTCATTAATTGCAATGCATCACAAAAAATAAGACATGATCACTAAAATGGTATGAACACTAAAATGTTATGTTTGTCTCTTACTGTTTTTCTTCTTTCATTTTTGGTGTTTTAAATTCAAAGTGTTGCCTTCAATTTCTTTGTCATGTTTCTCAATAAAACCTTTTAAAATGTCAGACTCATGTCTCCCTGTCTCTTTACAGAGATCCCATCAGCCACAGAATCCCAAAATTATTTTGGGGGCATGGGACCATGGGAGATCATCTCGTCAACCTCCTTCTTCACCTTTCAAAAACAAAGTCAGCAGCCATATGTCCATCTAGTTTACTTCCATCAATAGCCTTGCAAATATTCTAAGTGTGTTAGTTCCTAATAAACTTATTTTTAACTTCCCTTTTTACTGATAATTCAGGGTAAATTCAGCTTTCCAATTAAAAAAAAAAAATGCAGTTTCCAAATCTTTTTTTACATTGTTTAATTTTTTATAACTTTTCCTGGATAAACATAGTTTTTCTTACTGTAATGTACTATATTTTACATTAATTATGTAAGGTACCATATACACTCATTATATATTGTATGAAAATGACAACAGGTGCAGCAAATGTTAGTAGACCTTCTGAAAGTTCTAGCATGGATCTCAGTCATACAAGGAAATTCAGATCTTTTTAAAAAGCTTTATTTCCTTCATCTCTTTTTCCTTTTTCCCTTCTCTCCAGCTCTTTCTTCCCTATTAGAATTATTTACGAGTTACATGAAGTGAAAAAATTGATGCCTTTGCAGTTGAAAAACTATAATATGCTCTAATTAGTCATCAGTCATTTTGAAATCCACTTTAAATGAACAGTGAAATCTCAAATGTTATTTATTAATGTTCCTCAGACAAAAATTTATTTTGTTCAATGCTCTTAAATAGCTTTGGAGTCAGTGTGTGCAAATTTACCCCATCATCATTCTATTGTGGGAAGAAAAAAAAAGTGATTGGACAATCTGCGGAGAAAGCAAGAAAAGACAATTATTTTATGTTCCAGTCAGTTACTTTCAAGTGACAGTCCTAATGGAAGTGGGGAATGTATTTGATGCAAGTTTGACTAACAGTGTTGAGCTGGCTCCAAAGTCACTGTTTTACTTACTTGAAATTAGAACTAAGTCAGCAGTTTGTTGGGCTCAAGGTAAGGAGGATTCACATAGGTCAATCATTTGGAGTGTAATAAACAGCAGATACAGTAATTCTGCCTGGCAGTTACACTGCAGGCATCGAGAGCTGCAACCACAAATCAGCAGTGCTTACTCAAATGTTCCACGACTCTTATCACTTTTTCAAAAGGATGTCATCATTCAACAAAATGAACGTGCTGTCACGATTAAAAATATGGAACTAAGCTATAGCTCTAAAAAGTTGAGAGCCACTTGAACCTGCACCATTCTCTACTCCACTAAGCCAAACCACTTTTATATTTTTTATGTTTTCGTGCAAAATCTTTCTAGTTTTGCTTACTTGGCATCTTATTTGTAGAGGACTACACCTGGAAAAAGACATAAAACCCACCTCAAAGTTAAATAATATGAATAGAAACAGAACCAAATAATACCATTTCTTGGGAAGAAAAATGGTTTTTAGAGTTTGGAAAAGTTAAAACATGTCAAGTCTGATTCTTATTTAAATACCTGCATTTTCTTCAGTTCTTTAGCCTGAATTTTAGAAAGGTTAAGCATCATATACGTTGTCAGCAAAATGTATAGGAAGCCTTGTAAGTGAGGATCAAACACTATAAATTTTTGTATCAGCCTTTTAATTAAGGAAAGAAAACTCAAATTCCATGTAAGAAAGGTTTATTTGTATGTGAAAGTTTGTGGTGTTCTTCTAGGGAGACTGCCTGTAGATATATATAAAAAACTTTAGCTTCTCGATGTTTTTTTCAATTTCAGTTGGAACTGTAAATCTAACAGAGCAGTAATATAGCCCTAATCTTTGAGGGTTATTCAACAGAGAGCATTCTGTATTCAACATTTCAATCTACAACCTTGCGCCTATAAAAAGAGAGAGAAAAAAACAAACCATCGGGGTTGTATGAGGCATGAGAAAGAGATGGCCTTGGTAATAAAATCACCAGGTAGAGATCATTCCAGAGCCTTCTCTTCTCTCTTCTCTTCTCTTCTCTTCTCTTCTCTTCTCTTCTCTTCTCTTCTCTTCTCTTCTCTTCTCTTCTCTTCTCTTCTCTTCTCTTCTCTTCTCTTCTCTTCTCTTCTCTTCTCTTCTCTTCTCTTCTCTTCTCTTCTCTTCTCTTCTCTTCTCTTCTCTTCTCTTCTCTTCNAAGCTCCATCTGTTCAAGCAGGTTCCTATCTTTTTTATACTGGGGACCCCAGAGTCAAACACAGTACTCCGGTTTGGGGTCTCAGGAGAGTGGAGTAGATAGGGAGAATGACCTCCCTCAACCTGCTGGCCACCCTTCTTCTCACAGCAGCCTGTATGGTGGTATATTTTACATTCATGACTAAAACAGTGTTGATAACATACAAATGTTTTGGTTATTGCTGAAAAGTTCTTGCACAGGATAAAGACATTCTCCATTTCTTACTCTGCCCTACAGCAAGTAGGTTGTGGGTGGGCAAGAGGGAAGCGTCACAGGTAGGACAACTGGCCCAAATTGTCCCAAGTGATATTCCATGCCATCTAACACTATGTTCAGCAATAAAACTGGAAGGAGGAGGAGTCTTTCAAAAGTATCTGTTGCTTGGAGACTTGCTCGGCATCAGTCTGCTGGTGGGAGGTGATGAGTGATTGCCCCTGCATCAATTAGTTTTCTTTCCAGGTTTTCCTTCACTTATTAAACTGTCTTTATCTTGACCCAGGAGCTTTTCAAAGTTTTGTTGTTCTGATTCTCCCCCTCATCCCTCTGTGGGGATGAAGTGAATGAGTGGCTGGTGAATGCCAGGTTGCTGGCCAGAGTCAAGCCACTACACATCATACAAAAAAACAAAACAAAAAAAAAAAAAAAACAACCAAACAAACAATCTCAAGAACATGTATAATCATATTTTGTTATGCTAGTCTAAAGAAATGTCTGAATACATTAAAGCAGAAAAGTGCAGGAATGATAAGTAAATCAAGAGCTTGATCTGAAAGGGCTTTTCATCTCTTCCACAAGTAGAAACAATAACAAGCTTATAGCTCAGGCACTAAATTCAAACAGAAAAATATGAAATGAAGGGATCTTTTACAGTTTATTTAATACCTTGTCAAACTATAACAAACAAACAAACAAACAAGAACAAAGAATAGGATAGTATTGATTCTACAGAGGAAACATTGTAAGAGAGAATCAAGAGGACATGCACCTTGGCAGCAAGTAGCGTTTTGCTGGATTCATTTTATTTCCAGACATTAATCCAGGGTTGTATACACAGTTTTGTCTTTGGCTTTTTGTGAAGCATTTTCACATGAATCAGCTTTTATAAGAAACATTTTTGCATTATAAGAATTTCATAAGCATATTGAAAAAAATGCTGTGCTAAGGTGTAAGTCATGTAAAGTTTCATATTTAATTGCATAGCTGGTTATGTCTCTATTTCCTTTGACATACAGGTTTTCCTTCATAAACACACCCTTTGTTTACAACTAGGTATAACATTTGAAGTATAGATTTTGTAAGCCTTTTCACAAGATTTTTGTAAAGGACAGAGGTGACTTTTTGGGAAGCTGACTTCCCTTTCATGGCTGTGCCCCCATAAGCTAGCTTGAGTTCTCAGCAGAGTTTTCCTCCTTCCTCCACTACAAATGGCTTTGGTGATCAATAAAACTCATGTGAATGCAAACAACACTCACATAGAAATCAATAACATAGACTTCCCTGTTCATTTTTTTGGTTAACCAGGATGCACATGGACTGCTCCAGTAGCTGTCCTTAGACACTTTGTCTATCCAAGGGTGGACCCCAGATCCCAGTTCCTCTAGTTGCTGGTCTCCTGACTTCTCATCCTTACTCTCCAGTTGTTCCACTGGAAGTTCTCTAGCAATTTAACATAGACACGCATGCGCACACACACATGTGCATTCATGCACTACATAGCACACATAGAAATACACAGTGGAGTTTAACCAGAAGGTAAAAGAGAGGTGGTTATCACTTGGGACTTGGGCGTAAAAATGCTCTGACCAGCACCCCCTCTCCATTTTTCCACTCTCATTTCTCTCTGATCCACCTTGATCACTGTATTTCCTTTCCTTCCACTCTTCCTATAAACATCCCATAATAAGCTTTGAAAATTCCCATAACCTCCTTAAAGAATATCTTCATAAACAAATCTCAGATAATAAAGCCATTTCAATAAGAATACACATAGAAGGTCCTGGAAAAAGAAAAATATCTTTAAAAAGCCCCAAAACAGATCATATCTACTTCATGTACCTCCTCATAAAAAGCATTAAAGTAATCCACACTCATGATTTAGGTATACAGATCATATGGATTGGTGTGGTCTTTTTTTTATTATTATTTTTTTTCCCAGAAAAATGAATGTGGTTTATGTGTGGAAATTTTCCAACAAATCTCTTTCTTGGGTTATGAGATTATATATCACATGATGAGATTCTGCATCCTCAAACTATGTAGCAGTCTAACAGTAAAATCCCAAACCATCATCTAGTTCAAGTTTGAATAGCTTCAGTCAAATCTTTGTCTGGCTATTTAAAGAAAAATAAAACAAATTTAATGAGGTCTGGTTTAATATCATTGGACAAGTAAGATTAACCTTAGTTGAGACCAGCTGCCTCCGAAGATTTTCCTTGCAAATTATGCATTTTTAAAGGTTTTACTTTATGAAATATTTCACTAAAAACATGCAAACAAACAAAAAAAATTGTCATGTGAGACCAAACAATTATAGTGTTGTGAATGATTGTTTATACAGTCATTGAAACCTTTGTTGATTTCAGCATAGATTAACAAGGAATTTTTAAATAGAAGGTTGAAAAGGAACATTTACAACTTCCTTTAAAAGGAATCTTTTTGATGTATGTAAATCAATTTTGTACATCTTTTTCTCTATAAAATCTGCACAGAGCTTCTTCATTAAAGCAATGGATAACAAACTGCCTGCTAAAATAGGGTAGAAACTGAATAAGAAAAGATAGGTTAGAAACAGATTATACTTCTAGAAAACAAACTTCATCAGAACTCAAGATTGTCAAAGTTGTTCTTTGTATTTTGTTTCATATTCAGTTCTTTCTTAGATAACTATATTTATTACTCTTGAATCAAAATACTATTGTAAAAACTACTTTTGACAACAAGTCAAATCAACTGGATAAAGGAATTATTTCTTAGTAAGTCATGATGTCACTCAAAGGGCTTTTAAAGGAAAATGTTCAAAGCAAACCTTCCCCATACATATATAGGCATTAGGTAGAGAAAAAAGGCAAGAAGCACCAGAACCAAATACAAATAGATCAGCGAACAACATGTTCTGACATAAGTAAAATTATTTAATCATGTTACAAGATAGACCTTGATAAGAAAGGTCATCTTTTAGTGCTAGGAGAGTCCTAACATTGCCTGAGTCCTGGTATTGCCATTGCATACAAGATGGCTTCCTCTACTATGTGTACCTAACCCAGTCATGGTTACTCTGCACTCCACATCATCAGAAAAAGCTATATGGAAGTTCACTAACACAATTTATATTGGTCTAAATATAACCCATTCAATCAAAAATTTTTGGTAGTTTACTTTTTTGATGGTGCTTCAACAGTCCTATAACTGAGCATCCAAAACATTAGAGCAGAGTAATATACAAAGAAATACATCCAAATAAGAGTTTTCTTTGATAGATCTGGTTCATCTTAAGCTTAAGAAAACCAACCAACCAAACAAACAAACAAAACCCCACAAGCTTATCATAAATATCCTCGCTTTCTTTACAGTTTCAGGTTGGCTGTTTCTGAGTTTGAGTCAAAAGTCTCACTTAAGGATGAAGTGAAATAGTGTTGTAGAAATGTGAAATGCTGATCATTAGAAATGTCTCTCACACTATTAATTCAGGAGCACAAGACACCTAGAATATATGAATATGTTTTACCTAAATGAGTAGGCATTTGAAGTAGATCTTTCACAACCAGTAGAAAACACACACACACACACAAATCCCGTATGTATAAAAGAATAGAGAGCAAGATCCAGAGTACATACATTTCTTATTAAAGGGTGAAACTGTAAACCATTGACATCACTAGAATTACATTGCCTTATGCCAGCTGAGAGTCTGAAAATAAATATTTTTGTTCTTTTAACATAGTATATTAATAAATAACCCAGTGGAAATGTATAGATTAGCCATTTGTGAAAATGAGGACATACTTTCTGTGTTTCCCAGTGTCTTTTTTATGACATGATTCTCTTTTTAGTGAAATTAAGCTGTAGTTTAAGTGACTCGTCACACAAATTTGTAGAAGAAATATTCATCAAGAGTTATTGCATAGAAAGACAGAACCTGCTATTCAGGACGTCCATTAGTTTCAGATTTAAGGAACCAAGAAGATGTCGCAGGGAGACACTGTTACAGGCTTGCCTGTATTTTGTCTCTGAATGTATCCTGTATCCGGCTGTTAGAGGCGAGATCTCAGCCTAGGAATTCCAAGTCTGTAGAGCTGTTCTTCTTTTCTTATGAAGCATATCAACACTTAGCATATTTTAATATTATGAGGTAGTTTCACTGGAGGTTGACATGTCTATTGGCAAAGTAACAGTGGCAATGTTTCTCTGGTCCATGCCAAAGGAGATCAGAGAACCACAGAATAAAAGGAAAGGAAGACAAAAATTGCCGTTGCTTAAGAACTAACCAGAATTTGAAAAGACAGAACAGTTGCTTTAAGGGAGAAGTAAAATATTTTTAGTTTTTTTGGCATCATACTGAAATGTTCTTTTGGTCTTAATTTCTTAAGGTGAAATTCACCATATTCCACAGAAACAAGAGAATGCATTTGAACGTATATTTGTCCCTCAAACCATGAAAGATCATTAAAGTTTCAATCTTGCTTTCTAGTCTGCAGTCTATCTCTTAGCCTGAAAGGGTAAGAAATTTATCAGACATATGTTGAGATTATTAAGACTACTCCTACTCTAGTTTATTCCTGATTTGCCTAAGTATTAATATTCAAATATATTGAACTGTAAGACTTTATGATCAGTTCAGATCTCATAGAGAGAAAGCTATGTTGAAAGCTTTAAATCTATTCAGATTTCTGTATGACATTCAACACAGTTTCCATATACTATATTTGAACAAATGTTACAGGGCCTTATTAGAACCCCCACAAGAGGTAGAATTTCAGCTTGATGTGAAACCCACCTTTTTCTTTAAAAGCCATCATAATTATGAAAAATAAAAGAAAAAATAATCCACAGCTAGTTACCAAATGTAAAAAAAAACACCAGCAAAACTTAAACTGGGAGACATTGCTTATTAATTATTAACAAAGCCACAGTTACTATACACTGTGAGTGAAGTAGGAAGCTAGTGAACCTCTCAAGCTGTATAGTATTGATCTGATCTAAAACCTCATTATGTCTGTAAATAATAATGATAAAGGAAAGCATTTTAAAACTGCAGAAATACCTGAATTTCAATAGATTTTTTATCTATTTTTAAAAATACTTTCCTATTACTTGTTCATTTCTGACACTTCACAAATATTTACCAGTGGTCCCAGCTAACTGAGGAGGTCCCAGCTGACTAGAAGTTAGCAAATGTGACACCCATCTACAAGAAGGGCCAGAAAGAGGATCCAGGGAACTACAGGCCTCTCAATCGGACCTCAATGCCAGGGAAGGTTATGCAGTGGATTATCTTGAGTGCTACCACACCGCATGTACTAGATAATCAGGTGATCAGGTCCAATCAGCATGAGTTTATGAAAAGTAGGTCCTGCTTGACTAACCTGATCTTCTATGACAAGGTGACTCATTTAGTGGATGAGGGAAATACTGTGGATGTTGTCTACTTAGACTTTAGCAAAGCATTTGACACCATTTCCCCCAGCATTCTCCTGGAGAAACAGGCTGCTCATGGCCTGGATGGGTGCTTTCTTCACTGGGTAAAAGACTGGCTGGATGGCTGAGCCCGAAGAGTTGTGGTGAATGGAGTTACATCCAGTTGGTGGCCGGTCACAAGTCGTGTTTCCCAGGGCTCAGTACTGGGGCCAGTGACTTAGGAAATGCTGGGAATTCCTCAGGGATCCCTTAAGGGTTTCTTAGGGCATCTGGTAGGAAACTCTTGCTCTAGTAAATTATAAATCACATACCTCATTTACTCAAATCTATTGCTATGCTTTGCCAAAGACATTCAAAGAATTTACACACCACTACAAAATCCAGCTGGATGAAGAGTGGGGTTTGGGCTCATTAGGTTATGGGTTCATCCAAATGTGACTGTTGACATTTTTTAAAGCTTTCCCAAATTTACCTCCATCTACCCTTCAGCCACTGCAGTTTCTTTCCTAAGTTTGAAATGTTTTTTCTAGTTTGGCCATAGCTAAGATGACTGGTGAAATTAATAAGACAATTTCATGAAGCAGCAGAGGCAGTGCAAGTAGGTTATTTAACTGAGGCATCTGGCTCTAGAAAGTATAGAAGAATTGTATGTGTGCTAGCTGGAGTGGTCAGGTTTCCTGGCTCCCACCTTGAAATTTAAGACCTGAATCCTGATCACAGCCATGAAAGTGTACTATTTTCTGCCTTTCAGGTCATTTACTCAGCACTGTCACTGTACCAAACACCTGAATATTTCCCAACAAGTGCAGCTAAGATTTAGAGAACATTTATTGATTAAAATTCATAGTACTCCTTTTTTCACTTTGTAAGAAAACATAATTTGTTGTGAATCCTATCAGCTCTACCTACACAGAAAAATTAAACTTGACTTTCAGACACAGATTACTGTCAAGTAGGGATTTTATTTGTTTATTTCTTTCTCTCTCCTTAAAGATGTGAATGCGTATCTCATGCATTGCATACATATCTCATGCATTGAAGAGGTCTGAATATCCTGTCATATGGCTATCTAGTATCTTCATTCTATTTTCATAGAAATATGTATTTTGCAGTTTTTATATCAAGATGACATTTGATTGATTCTTAACCAAGAGGAAAACAAGTTGATTATAAGTTTCACTTTTTAATCACATTGGGTTCAAGGTTTGCAACTAAGTATTTTGGTTCACACTTCACAAAGATCTGCGATAGGCAAAAAACTTTGTGGAAGTGATATGCTCATTGAATCCAACATTTATGACATATTGTAACAAAAAACAAGTACAGTAAAGATATAACACTAAGAATGGTGTTTGCCTTATTCTTCCTCAGCAGGTAGTCATATCCTGAACAGAGTAGGTCTGTGCTAAGTTAGTTGAAAATGATAGAGAACATAAATCATGAAAGTAAGTAGACTTGGAAGGCGGCTGTTGAACTCAGATCTTCCTAGCAGTAAAACACCATTAGGAATGGTGTTGTTATTGCTACCTATATATTTTTTGTTTCTCGTATGTGCCATCAGGATGAAAAACTGCGTGACTCCTGGGTATCATGTATTCAGGTAGAGTCAATTATGTCAAAGTAGCTGTGCAGTTCATGACATAAAAAGGTTCACTTAGCATTGAGAAAATTCATATTGCTTGATCTAAAATCGAATTAAAAATTGTAGGAATCTGGAGTTCAAGAATATTTGGTTTCCTGAGTGTTGGCAAGAGCTGTCTTCTGAGGGGTTTTGTTTGTTTGTTTGTTTGTTTGTTTGTTTGTTTTTATTTTTCCTTCTTTTCCTATTCCTATTCCTAATAATTACAAGACCGGGTAAGAAGCTGCTATCAAACATCAGTGATAGAACCTGAGGGAATGGGCATGAATTGTGACGGGGGAGATTTAAGTGGAATATGAGGAAAAAGCTCTTCACTGAGAGGGTGGTTGGGCACTGGAACAGGCTCCCCAGGGAAGTGGTCACCACACCAAGCTTGACTGGGTTCAAGAAGCTTCTGGACAACGCTCTCAGTTATATGCTCTGATTCGGCTGGTCCTGTGTGGAGCCAGGAGTTGGACGTGATGATCCTTATGGGTCCCTTCCAACTCAGGATATTCTATGATTCTATGAAATAAAAAAAAACTTTAAGTTTCCTGCAAAATATAGATTCTGATACTCTTCATGTTAAGCAACACTTCTCTTCCTAGGACTGTCCAAGATAAAAGACTTTTCAAGAGTAGTAAGAAACTTGTGTTTCACATTCCATCCATTCCATTCTACTTAAAATAAAATAAATACAATACAATACAATACAATACAACACAACACAACGCAATACAATACAATACAATACAATACAATACAATACAATAAAAATAAATGTTTGGTGTGAAATTATATTCTCTTTTTAAATGACAGGTACACAGGCAAAGGAAATTTCATGTTTCCTGAAGACCAGGTCTTTTGCTACCTAGAGAATCTTTAACAAATTTCTCATTTACCATGAACAATCCAGCTTTAAACATAAACCAATTACAAAACCAGCATCGTGATTTTTGTGACAAACTCCAATTGTTTGTTGACAGCTTGTATAACTACCTACTTTTTCCAAACTAGATACCAGCACTTCCTTGATTTGTATCATCCAAGCATGAGTATTTCAGCATTAAATTATGCAAGACTTTAGCTCAACTGAGCTGCAATAGTGTGTTTAATATTGAATACATTCTAATCATGCAAATGATTAATATTTGAATTATAAATGATTAAATGTAAAGAGTGTTCAGTTTTAAGTAGCAGGTCAGTTTTAAGCTCAGCCCTGGTGAGACACATCCCCAGCTGATTTTAAAATGATTTGATATATTCTCAGGAATATGTACCTGAAATCTTGTACATACCAATAGATCAATTTTGTCAGGTTTGTATATAATCTGGGGGGTGGGGGGGAAGTGTTCAGGGGAAGTAAATGCACTGTTCTTTTATAGGCTCCATGACCACCTTTCAAACATCCCCTAAGGATAAGCTAATTCACTGGATCTATTCATTTTCCCACAAAATGCAACAGAGAAAAGGTCTTGCTTTTCAAAGCATGAAGTTTCCTGTATAAATGGCAGCATCAAAAACCTATGCTTGCTCAAAGGTAGGTGCTTTCCATGGATAAATATACCCCAGGAATGATGACATTAATCCCAGTGCGGAAGACTTGCGTATGCCTTTTTGCATGGCTTAAGAATGGCACTAAAAACTTGATTTTTCCTGTGATATCATGATTTTATCTCATTTAAACTTTTTTGTGTTCTAATCAGATGTCAGCTATAATTACATACAGCAAAATAATTTTTAAATTATAGAAGAATAATCATTAGAACAGGATATAGTCTGAATATTACCACCGACATTTTCAAGGTTGGTAGGAGTCTACTACACAAGTCTTGCTCTTGAAACTACTGTTGGGGCCCTGAGTACACCAAGAGCTCTGCAACCACTTACCCTTTCACAGTATTTTAGGTCCCTATGTTCAAAGGCTGCTCTGCTGTATCACAGTTTTGTAACCATGGACCAGACAGCTGTAGCAACAACAAAGTTGTAAGAAAGAGCTACAAGGAGCCTCGTCAGGAGTCTCCCTTAACTGGAGAGCTACTGTTTGAGTTGCCTCCTTTAGTCTGTGTTGAGCAGTGCTGCAGGTGTGCCTTACCTGGCACCCTGTCCTGCTAGAACTCACCTTCCCCAGTTGGCCTGACTTCCCAACTTGTCACTAGGGATTTGTCTTCCTCCTGGTGATTATTCTTGTCTGAGTAGCAAATAGTCTATGAAATGTACATAGATTGACCCTATATATTATGCTTAGACTTGTAGCAATTGTCCAAGTTAAGCTAACAAAAAAAATGAGGCTTCAAATATCTCTAAGTTGCCTTTTTACTTTTTGGCTGAAATTCAGAATAAATTATTAGAATGTTTCTAGTCCTCTTTTAACAGGTTGTTAGAACAACCTTGATAATGTATATATATTTTTTAAATTGACATTTTTCAGGCATTCTTTCGCACTCTAAAATATTTTCCATTAGAAAGTTACTTTACCAATAACAGCCTCTTAAAAGCTTGAACACAATAATTTCCTAACCTTACTACCTGCAGCCTTTCCTCCTGAAAATATTTTCCCTCCTCTTCCCACCTGTTCCCTCCCCTTGATGCTCATTGACACAGTCTGAAAATGCCTGCACAAGTGGTGTTTTGATTGCTGTGACTGCAACACTCTCAAAATCTGTTTTTTTTAAAGGTTCACAGCAGGTTTTGCATCCGCATGCTAGATATTAAACTGTTTTTTTCTTTTTTTTTTTTTTTTTTTTTTTTTTCCCCTTCTCCATAGGAGAACAGAAGACTAGCTTAGGCAAGGAGCTGGAAGTTTAGTGAGATCAATCCATCACTGGTTCCCAAGGAATGAAAAAGCGTCCGAATCTACAAAACTGGGAATTTGGTATAAACCCTCTGTGAAATAACAAAGCTACAAGTATTGTTCTGATGAATAACAGGAAGTTTAAGATGTTGCACATTGTTGGGGTTCTGCATATCTTCCTCTGAAACATCCAGTACTGGTACACACTGGTGTAAAAAACCCAGTAAGGAGTGAACGCCAGTCTGCAACAGATCTGCACTTTCTTCGTCTAAATGAAAATGTTTTAGTGACTAAATCTGCAACAGGTTTAAATTTTTCAGAATAGGAATAGAAAGTAGCTGCAATGTGAATCAAGGCTACGTACTAGCCACTATAAGAGAGCTGACAACTCTGGAAACCACAGCAGTCTGACCTGAAACAGCTCTGTAATCACCTTGGGCAATTACAGTTTAGGGGATGTCTTTAACATGGCCCTCCTTAGCATTTTATGAGGGTCATGGTCTCTGCTCATAAAGCTGTGTGAACCGTTAGGCCATACATTGAAGACTCTTGCAAAATTTTTTGGGGAAAAAAAGAAGATATTTTTGTCTGCCTGGTGAAGCATAAATATGAAGAGGTATGAGGGGAATAGTCTCTTAATGAATGTGTGTAATTCTTACTAACAATTATTAGCACTCTGTGTTAGTATTTGATATTGTTTCATTGCTAGTACTTACATCTTAATAGAATTTGAAGGGTTAGTTTTTATTATATTACAAAAGAGAAAAGCTGCACAGAGGGATCTTCTTCAAAGCAGTTTGACTTAATCATGAGTAAAGCTATAATTACACTCGCTCATTTAAGCCCTACATAGTTAGACTATTAGATGCTTTTTTTTTTTTTTTACACAAAAGAAAACAAACATAAGGAAAACATTTTTCCCCTATTAAATGGAAAAGAAAAAAGCATTCTATGTCTCTATAGACTTTGTGCTTGTCTCAAGGGAAATGCTTAAATACCAAAAGGGAAAAGTATTATTTAATTTATTCTAGAAAACCTCAGCCTAAAAGTCTTGCAGTGAAGCCCTGTAGCACATTGTATGTCATAGATAACAATCCATTTTAATTCTTTAGATCTCAATTCCTATTTTCAGAACTTAATGGTAAAAATAGCTGTTGATTACAGTAATGAAAAATTGTGCCCTAAATTAAAGTATTTTTAATGGAAATTATGAGTACATTCCCAATTTTATATTTAACTCTTGTAAAAGTAATTTTTATCTGTAGGATCATAGTTCTGTGTGTGTGTGAGCATGATCTGAACTAACCACTAAACTGAGGTCAGTAATGTCACGTATCCTAGATGATTCAAAATTGTTCAGCTGTGTTGTTCACTTTAGGATTTTTGCACTTTCTATAGTTGGAAATTTGCAAGCAATCTGTTTAAAGACATGACATCACACGATCACTATCACTTGTGAACACCAGCAACACCAAGTAAAATTTGTTTTGAAGGTTAACCACAAATTGTTATGAAAATACTGTTTTCTCCTTGATGTCATGTTAAAGTCACCTTTGTTAAAAAGTACAGACCTAATCTCAGTTGAACCATGGCTTTGATCTGAGACCTGTTTTTTCCAAGTTAGTTTATCAAGTCAAACAAGTTATTTAGTCAGAATTTACTAGAAACCAAGAAAAAACAACAAAATATTTTACCCCTAAATATAAAAATTGCTCTTGTAAGTGAGCCATGTACTAGACAGCTTCCGGACCATCTGTCTATGATGATCTCAGATCCAAAGAAAGACTTTAGAGGAATAGCAGTAGTATCTTGTTTCTGTGGTGGAAAAGGCTCATGCTGTAAGTTAGACAGCTACATGTGACCTTTTCTAATCAAACTAACTTTATGTACTTTACTTTATGTATCTTTATGTATCTTCCAGAAAAGAAGTTATGCCATAATTTGAAATTCTAGATAGTAAATTTGCACCACTATTTCTAGAATAATGTTAATAGCATTTCCATTTTATAAGGTTTTAGTTTTTCAGTCATAATACATCATAGCAATATTGTGGCAAATATACCAGTTTACCTGACATATTATGCAAATCAATGAAGCTCACAACTGAGATAGAGGAAAATCTAGAAAACATTTCAGTCCTCATGGTTACTGTGATTCCTGTTTCCTTCAATTGAAAATTTCTTCAGTAATTGTTATGTTTTGTTAATTTTACTATAAAATAAAATAACATATACATACCAGATCACAATATTTCAATCTTTTCCACTGTTCTTCCAGCTCTACCACATTTCACAGGGAGAAAGACTGAGAGAGGTATTATTAAAAGACGCTCTAGCATGAGTGTTCCTGGTAATCTGTCAAATATTTGTCAGATTTTATTTAACAATGATCCTATTTCTTTGCCCATTTCAATTACTACAACATCTCTGTCAGTCTTTTCTAAATAGCAGATAACTACAAACTAGTATAATTCCATTAAAATCAGTAGAGCTACTCCTAATTTACATTTCTTGAGATCAAATCTAATTGCCATTGATGTTGAGAGTAACACCTTGCATTTGTATGTCACTCTATACTTGCAGATCTCAAACTGCTTACAAATGAGATAATTATCTTCATAATCCCTATTTTGCAGAGAAAGTAATTGAAACACAAGAGGTGAAGTGACTTGTTCAGCACCTTTTAAGTCTTGCACATGTATTCTTTAGACCACATTGTTTATTTACAACCTTTTCACTAGCACATTGGACCCCTGATAAATCAAGCACCACATTTATCATCTTTCATCAGGGATTTCAAAATCCTCTCATGTCCAAACCATGGATTGTTTTTTTTAAAAGTTATTTTTTAAAATGTGTTTTATTATATTATTATTAATAATAACAACAACATTAAATTATATCTTTGATACTTTATTGTTTTATTTTTAATATTATATTGAGAATGTTTTCCTCTATTTAGTTTAATTAGCTAAAGCCAAAATAAAGGAGTAGATAATTTCTATAAATTAAATTTAAAGAAAAATCAGTTTTGAATGCACCAACTAAAACTGAAGATGCTCAGTTGAGTAAATGGTGACTTTTAATCTTTTTCTTCAGACATTTGGATTATGAAATTTTCATTATTTCTAGTATTTTCTTTTAAGGTTTCTAACTGTATTATGTTTTTTATAAATTCTGTGGAGTTTAGAAGTCAACTAAAGTCTTGAAAGTTCATAGAAAGATGAGGAAGAGTATTCATGTGAATATATTTTTATATAATATTGAAACCACTTATCTCTTAGAAAGCAGGAAAGTCACAAAAATAGTACAGGAGTAGAACAGAAATGTTCACTTCTCCCTTTTCAGTGCACAAGAAAAAATTTCCTTCCATATTCTGGAATAAAAGTTTGCACATACAACTCATTTGTACAATGTATAACTGAAGAATAGAATTTATCTGGATTCTAAAAAGGAATGAAAGTTTATATGTATAACAATAATCAGAACTAGGAATCATTTAAACCATTGACAGTGTTAGAAAGGATAAATTATTTAAAATCTCAGAATAGAAACCAAATGAGATTACTTGAGATTACAAAAAAAAATATTTATTTAGGTGAAGAATATGTTGTTAATTCCTCATGCCCTTTTCTTCCCAGTGTGGTATGAAGACCATCTCACAGGTGTATGGACAAATCAAATACAGTCATTCATCCTACTGATAAGCCTTCTCTAGACTAACATGCAAAAGCAAGTTCTGGTCATAGGAGCTGACAAAATGGGGTTTCCATGAAGGCTAAACAAGTTGTTCAGAGCAGTCTCGAATCTTCAGTGTAAATCTCTTTGTGGATTTTCACCAGTAAATTTTTCACTCACTATATGCTTGGGTAACCTTTCTCTTCAAACACCTGGATCCACAATTTTTGTACCAATAACATTTTTCAAAGCTATTATTCTGTTTGTCTCAGTTAGCTACAGTACTAAACCTACATGACACTCAAATTTTTCTCAACAAATAAGAGTCTTTAAGATCTGTACCCTGTCTCTGATATCTTCCTTAATGCTGTGGTGTAACTCAGGAATGTAGAGGCCCACAAACTATATTCTCACATTTCTGGTTCTTCTCTTACCAATGTTTCCAAGTCTTTGTGCATCCAAATGCATGCATACAGAGTACCAAATCCAGAAATAAAGGTATATTAGGGTGTGTTAATCACACCAGGGGTTCTCTACAGCTAAGGAAATACCCACGTTAAAATCTGCTCTCTTCCAACATGAATGTAAACATTGATTTCACAGTAAATATACTACCCTTGAAGAAAACTTTGTACATGTCTCCAAAGATCAAATTTCTCTGTTGTTGTCTCTGTCTTGTATTTGAACTAGCTCCAGAAATTTCATTAATCTGATCTCACTAGAAAGTCAAGAGAGGTGACTTGCAATTACAGTCCTTCCGCCTGCTCTGGTTTACCTTTTCAGGCAAGCTGATGGCAGGTAATTCCAACTGGACCGTTCAAAGCGTTTTAATAATGTCATTAATGTAATTGGAACATGTGCTACTACAGAAGCATCAGATTGTTCCAATAGGAGGAATGTCATTAACATTCCAGAAAAAGTAAAAAATTGCAGAGAGAGGGCATGTTGTCTCCTCATTCCTCTTACTTCCTTGCTCTGATATTGGCTTGTCACTATCTCCAGCAGAATTCCTAGGTAATCCAGGTTTGTCAAGTAGCTTATTTTCATCTGAGATCACAATACCATGAACCAGCATCTCACCTTGCATCATGATTTTGCTCTTTATATACAATTTTGAGAAGGCATCATTGGTGCCTGAAATCTGCTTGAACAAGGACTAGGAGAAAAGTAGCATGAAGCATACAAATGGTTCCCTAGAAAGAAGTCTCAGTAGGTTATCTGATCAACATTTTGCCTGGAGTAAAAGTACTTAGATTTTTCCCTACAATTGCTTCTAGATATCACTAACAAATCCCCAAAATGGAGTGTGTTGCCAGCTTGAAGTAGAAGGATTTTACTGCTCTAATGAGTCTGATAGGTTCATTTTATCATTGCACTTAGAGGTATTTTACCCAAATTGCTGCTATAAAGAAGGTGCTATACAAATAGAAATTGTTTTTCTCCCGCTCAAGAAAGCAATAACACACTTCAGCAGGCAAATTGAAACATGAATATAAAGATCTCATGGCTGATTGAAGATATCTGAACTTTGATCTCTTGGATTGTATACATAGATACACACTTTCCTTGTAACAAATTACTGTTTTTTTTCATGCACAGTGTCTCTAAATATTTAATCATAATACAGCATTAGTAGGTAAACATTATCATCATCTTGACTTGGGTATTAATTGACTAGACATGTTTCACAAATTTGGTGTTGTTTACTCAACATAATTTTTGGTTCCTGTATTTTCTGGGCAACATTTCATGAAAGACACACAATTTTGAAAGTATTGGGAAGTTGAGATATTTCTCATAGCTTCTCAAAAGGACTTAAACATTGAGGTATAATTCCCAACAAATGAAAATGGTAATGATGTGCCCTGGACGTTTCAATTTTGAGCTGATTGTAAATCAAAGGGTCTGAGTGTCAGGGTTCTGAATACCTTAATGACCCTGACCAACCTCACCTGGGACTTCCCCCTTCCTTTCATGGGCCCAGGGGCTCCATTTAAAGTCAGCTTTAGTCCTGGCTTGGGTTATGTCATAATTCTGCTGGTCTGCACTCCTTGTTTCTGAATAGACCTGGAGTCCATCTAGACAGAAGTCCCGTCTCCTTTCACTTCTGCTTATACCTTCCTCCTTGTACTAAATGGACTTTTGACCTAGTTAGTCCCTTTGCCTTGCCTGGTGCTGCTGATGTACACCTTTGCCAGTCCCTAGTTCTGCCCACTGTTGTCAGTCCCCATGGGACTGCACCTGCCCATGAAGGCATGGTCTGTGCTAGCATCCCCCTCAGCTCCTGGTTTGTTCCCCTCGCAGGGCAGTTCATTTGCTCTCTGACACTCCAACACAAGTGATTTATTCATGCTGTACAGTCAGAGTCCATATCCCTGTCTGAATTACTCTTTTGATTAATTTAGTATGTCAGTATGAAATAAGAACTTTTTTCACGTGGATCAATCAATTTATCTGATTGCCATTCATGTTAACACTGGAAGGCCAATGGCATGGCTTACTGAAACAAATTGCAGAATTTCTCCTTTGAGTAATGTATTAGCCTAGTAGCATTTTTACTTCAAAAGTCCCCAGAAGCCATGGTTATCTGGTTTGGAATAATATTATTATCATAAAATTAACTTCTGAGATTACAATGGGATCAAGAGTTAAATGTATCATGTAGGAAATTTTTGTCTACTTATTATTTTTTCTTCATGATACCAAGGAAAGCAGGAAGATACATTTACATCTGTTCTGTGTTAAAAAGCAGAATTTGCATGGGATGTGTACTGACAAAATAATAAGACCTTGTGAGAACTGTGAGTATTCATCCTTTTTTATTATAATCTTGATTAGATTTGCCATCCAGTTAACAGACAACATGGAGAGGTTTCACAAAGCACTTCTGCCATTCAAGCAGTATGTTGCATGCATTTTTCCAGTTTCTCCTAGTCCATCAAAGTGCACTAATGAGGTGCTTTCCTGTTGCCCACTTCTCAGTACAGTTTATATCTCACAACTGAAGAACTTCTTGAAGAAAATGAGATACCTCTTTTAATTCTTCAAAAGACAGAGAATGCTAATGGTTTCAGGAAGAAAAAACCTTGTTTTGAGCAGAATAAATTTTTCTTTTAACGAAAACTCCTATATTAATTTGGCAGCATGGTAGCAGAAATGGACTTTCATAATGGTTTCGTGGGGTTTTTTTGCTTTTGTTATGATTGGTGGAGTCACCATTGCCTCTGAAAGTGAGAATAACAGTTTCTTGCTATTTACAGAAGTGCTATCTGCCTCCTCACAGAAAGTCTTCTTCAGAGTGATTACAAAGAGACAAATGGGCTTATGGGACACTGTCCCACAGGACTTGTCAGACTTGAGATATGGAAGACAGCTGGGAAGGTGACTCTTTTAGAATATGAGAAATCATAGATGTCACAGTTAAGAGCTTTCTTTGAGAGTAAGCAGTCTTTCTGGACTAGGTCATCTGAAGAATAGAGGACAGACATTGGAACCACTTCACAGAATGCTACAACCAGTGGCTATTACGCTCCTCACTTTTTTTCATTGTGATTTGTGCAAGAATGATGCCACAGGTTTCAAGGTACAGGCCTCTGATGGATTGTTTTACTACTGCTCTGGTCCCCTCGTCCTTCCTATTCACTTGATGAGGAGCTGTCGGTAGCCTGGAGTCCCTGTTATCTTCTTTGTCTGTGGTGTTTGGTTCCTTTTGTTATGTGAAAGGTGGCAATTCCTTGCATATGAAACAGATGTGCTTCATGGTATGTGATTTATCTTAGTCACCTTTAATGCAATAAGTCTCTTCTGAGAGCTAGTTGATCATCCTGTTCACTCTTCACTAAATTCCTTTTCACATCTCCTTCTTCTGTTAGTTGGAAAGGACACTGTGTGATGAACTACCTTTGTGAGCTGCCTGAAAAGTTTTTCTGGAGAAGTGGGAGAAGTCACTGATCTACCTACTCCAGTACTTTACACCAAAATCTGTTGTTGCAAGATTACTAAACTGAAATATAATTTTACATAGATTTACACACAGTTAAAATATAGCTCTATGAAAAAAAAAAAATAAAAGGAAAAGAAAAAAAGGGTTAAAAGTATGCCTTCATTAGTAACTTCTGAAATAATGTATTAGCTTGAAATTGCATTTTCTTATGTTTTTTTTAATGTCTTATAATGGGGCTGCTGAATTAACCCCTGGCTCTGAAAATATTAATTATTCTGTTCATTCAGTGATGATACCTGAATGATATTAGCTGGTGCAACAAAAGATGAAGAAAAGTCACTAATATAAGGAAATTATAACATTTCTTCTATTCCATTAATTCCTGGCAATAATGCACCACTGCTATGAACCTTAAATCAGAGTGGAAAGCAGAACATTGCTCACTATATTGGTATTATTTTAAAAGTATTTCATCTTCACGCGGAGAAAAAAGCACTTGACATTACTCCTTATAACAGAAATTTTATGCAGAGTATCTCATTCATGTTCAAGACCCAAAGTTTCTCATTTTGCTAGCCTAAATTCTACAGTTTCTGTTGTCTTTAAACTATGTACCTCAAAACCCTCTGTCCCTGATTCCAGAATCAAGGAATTAGAACCTTTCCTATGCCAAATAATAACTATGATACTAAACAGTTATCTTCCACTTATTTCATACTTGAAACAGGTTTATCAATTAGTTTCATAGATACTCATGAAAGTTCATGATACTCATGCTGCAGCAAGCTCCTGGCAGGACCTGTGGCCCTGTGGAGAGAGGACCCCACGCTGGAGCAGGTTTGCTGGCAGGACTTGTGACCCCGTATGGGACCTACTCTGGATCAGGCTGTTCCTGAAAGTCTGCAACCTGTGGAAAGGACTCACGCTGGGGCAGTCCATGAAGAACTACAGCCCATGGGAAGGACTCATGTTGGAGAACTTGGTGGAAGATTGTCTCCTGTGGGAGGGACCCCATGCTGGAGCAGGGAAAGAGTGTGAGGAGTCCTCCCCCTGAGCAGGAAGGAGCAGCAGAGACAGAGTGTGATGAACTGATTGCAACCCCCATTCCCCTACCCACTGTGCTGCTGGTGGGCAGGAGGTAGAGAAATCAGGAGTAAAGTTAAGCCTGGGAAGAAGAATGGGCTGGGGGAAAGGTGTTTATTTCTCATTATCCTACTCTGATTTGATTAGTAATAAATTAAATTAATTTTGCTGAGTTGAGTCTGCTTTGCCTGTGATGATAATTAAGAAATGATCTCTCTCTGTCCTTATCTCAACCCATTATATTTTCTCCCCCCTGCCCTGCTGAGGACAGGAGTGACAGAGTGGCTTCAGTGGGCACCCTGTGTCCAGCCAGGGTCAACCCACCACAAGTGTGTCCGAGGTTCTTTAGGAATATGTACTGATCAGTCTCCAGAACAATACTTCACTTGCTGTTCCATCCATACTCCCAAGCACATTATCCCTAGCCTAATTCTGCTAAAATTTTGGGCTTTAGCATAGCATGATGTCTTTAACCCATTCAGATATTTCCTTTACAATGATTCCTGTAACTGCTTGGCAGTCCCAGCCTAAATGGCTGAATTTCAGTGCTTGTCTCTCTTTTAAGGCAATCCTGTGTCTTCTTACTAGTCTTGTAATTTGTTTTTTTCTTCCAAATTATGCATTCCAAATTCGTGGGTTTTTGGGGTTTTGTTTTTGGGTTTTTTTTGGTTTTTTTTTTTGATAGGTTTGCTCTGTATTTCTAAGACCAAACAGCAGCAGCAACAGGACTGAGATAATTACTTGTTCCTTCTATCATATTTTGTATCCAGAATAACAGTGGACACAAAAATTGAAGAGAAAATAATCTAAGATGGAGGGCAGATTTTTTTTATTATTATTTTTATTTTTTTTCAAATCAGTTGTCAGGTACTCTAGGGACCAGACAGTTGCTCCTTGACATCTGTAAGTTCAGATTTTGTAAAGGCCTATAACTTAGCCAGGTTCTTGCAGATTTTCACTGAAAAGGCAAATGTCAGTCACAGGGTAACTCACTAAATAAGTTAAGACTCTGATCCAAAGCAGTGAGGTGAGATGAGATTTCACAAAGAAACAAATAATTGGTTATTTTCAATGAGAACCAAGCAATACATTGCCCTGATTTCTCATTCTTGAAGGCAACTAATTCATTGAAGCTGACATTAAGAAGAAAAATTCAGCAAAGAGGCAACAAAAAGCCTGAATGAAGTGGAAGTCTAAACCACACACTTCTCTTGGAGCATTTCAGGCAGTTATTGTAGTTTGTCAAGGTAAAACCAACTAAAATAAAATTTTGTTAAGAGAACTACCCTTTACTATGTATAGAATCTCTTAATAAAATACTATACGATAAGAAATAAGTTGTGTGAGTGCTGTATTTTAATTGCTATTAGACTTTGCTCTAGATATGAGTCCAAATATTTCACATCTTTAACAGAGGAACAAGACTTTTTTTCTGGGAAAAAAAAAAAAAAAAAAGGATATGTGAAGTGAGAATGAATTTAAAAAGCACCTACAAAACTCAAAAACAAAGATCCAAGAGAAATTTTAAATATAGAAGCTTCCTGTACAATAACCAAATTCCTGTTGAAATGTCACAGGAAAGTATGTGATTGTGTAATGATCTCAGATGGCCCTTGTTTTACATTCAGAGCACAGTCCTGTTCAACTTACATATATTCAGCCATTTTGAATAGCAATTTTAGAAGTATTTAATGAAGTCTAATACTTAGAATAAGAAGGTTAAAGAAGCCTGACTTTCAGTACTTTCTTCATGCAAATTATTTTATTTGAATAATAATAGGACAGTTAGTTTTATTTAAAGTGTTCTCTGGCTTACTCAAGCGCATAATTATGTAAAAGGCACATGAAACAGACAGCTAGAGACCAGAAAGATATAAATAGAGTGGTCTATATGGGACTTCTTTTTTTGAGAACAAGATACTCAACTCCTGTGGAGTAAGAGTATTTCTTTTTGTGTTTTGAATGATGTAATTTCTAGTACTTCAGGTCTGTATTTTGTTTCCTTTTTGTGCCTTATAGAAACTGTATGGTATTTACAGAAAAAAAGTTTTGTGTCTCAGTGTAAAAAGTTTGGGGAGAGGAAGAAATCTTTTTTCTTATTATACAAAAAAGACAGAAAAGAGAACAGAGCATCTAGATGATGATGACAGCAAGAAAAAGAACAACCCTGATTTATGAATAAAGTAAGCTCATAGCATCATAGAATCATAGAATGGTTTAGGTTGGAAAGGACCTCAAGGATCATCTAGTTCCAACCCCCCTGCCATGGGCAGGGACACCCTCCACTAGACCAGGCTGCCCAAAGCCCCATCCAACCTGGCCTTCAACACTTCCAGGGAGGGGGCATCCACAGCTTCTCTGGGCAACCTGTGCCAGTGCCTCACCACTCTAACAGTGAAGAATTTCTTTCTAACATCTAATCTAAATCTACTCTCCTTCAGTTTAAACCCATTATCAATTGGAAACCAAATGGTAGTAATAACTGTATTCCAGATACTACTGAATAAGATAGGCACAACTGCAATGGAATTAACCAAAAAGTGGTTTTTAACTTATTTTAATACTGATAATTTTAGATGGGGTGGTTGCAGAATTTATGGAAGAGTTAGTCACAGAGAAAAATTTTATATTGAAATGGAATCTCTGAAACTTGGAGCTCAAAAAACAAACAACATTGGTCAAGGAAGAGAGTTCATTAATCAGTTCAATAGGCTGAGGAGATGGGGATTCAAATGTCAAGGCTTTCCGGACTTCTTTTTCTGTAAAATCAAGGATTTTTTACCTATCTGCAGAGTAAGTTATCATAACAAACTTGGTTGGAGTGCTACATCCAGTTGAATGAACAAACGTCACAAAACGGATATTAAGAGTTAGTAAAGATTCTACAAATACAATAAAAAAGAGGTAGCTCTCAAATGACACTAGACACTTGTGTATTGTAATGGTATCCTTCTCTACCCAATTTTAATTGCACTGCATCCATACTTCCTATTTCCACTGTCCTTTTCAATTGGGATAGCTGAGGAATCTTTTGTTATTGTGTGTATACCCTGCTACTAATAAAAAGATATAAATCTGCCGTAAATCTTGCTGCTAATATTTAGAAAGCATGTGCATGTTTTCCTGACAGAGCTATTTGTGGAAGAGGGCTACAAGAACCGTTAAGGGAATGATGACAGGAGTCAGAAGCAGCTTGCATTGCTCCATTAGAAGAGGGGGATGACTTCTACCTTTACCACCCAGCGAACGAAGAGGGAGCTGGGGAGAAAATAAGCAGTAGGGAGAGACAATTTCATTACAAACTGTGAAGAAAAGGAAGTATAGAGGTGGATAGGTAGGTTAACTTAACAATAAGCATATAACTTTTAATGAAATATATGGGCTTAAGGCTGTTAAAATCGAGCCTAATTCTGTTCCAGTTTTCAATACAAGTAGAATGTAGCTTTCATTTAAGAAACTTTCTCATGAGAATAAATAGACAGAAATTTTCCTTAAGAAAATTAAACCTACTTCACTTTTGGTGATTTTGGTTCTTCTCTGATTAGAATAAAGAGACAGAAACTTTCTTGTAGAAAATTTTAGGAGATTAGTCTACATATTGCCTTTGTCTAGGCCTTCTTTAAGTACCCCTTAAAACATCAATAACTGTATGGTCCATAATGCTGGTTCTGTTGTGCTTAATATATCAAACCTTCCTCTGTCCTTCTGCTATCATTAATACGCACACTTCTAAGAATGGAAGTAAGAATAGAACTATCAGAAATTTAGAACAAATGTCAGCAGAAGGTATCTTGTAGATAAGTTTAGGTTCCCATGGTGAAATGTTAACTGCAGTGAAATCACTGACCAAAGCCAGAGAAACCTCTTTCATTTTCCCATACTATCTGTTGAACTTAAATGAGAAGTTTCTCATGGCAATGGGCTTTTATTTTATATTAAATTTATACAAAGTTACTCTTTCATCAGTAGTGAGTAATAGCGTGTGAAAGAAGTAAAAATAACAACATGCTCAGGGGTTTAGTTAATAAAATGGTCACACTCCACAGCACTTAAGCTAGAATTTACAAAGTTAAACAGTTCAGTGATTTTATTTAATCCCCATGACACTAACACAGAGGTCAAAGGGACTGTTATTTTCAGGGAATAGCCATGTTAGTAGAAAAGCAGGCTAGAGAAGTGCACCATAAGAAAAGTGACAGGAAGAAAATAAAACTAGAGCCAGGAAAATACTGTAGTAAAAAAGGATATTAATTTTGAGAGAAAAGAAAGAGAAAGAAAAGAGGTAATTCCAATACCTAAGAGGAAATATTTACTGGCAGTCATTCCTACAGTCCAGTCCCTACAGATAATTGTTTACGTGTACAAGAACATAATGTTGAAGAACAGGATGTGAGTCCTCCACAGGAGTCACCCCACCAGCGTGGCTCCTGTGCCACCCTGACATCCCTCAGCATCAAGCCTGTGGGAGGACCACAATGGAAACAGAGCATCATTATCCAGTGCAAATTGATTGGACCTGGCAGGCAACTCTACTGTACTGTTTGGTATACACTGCATATGTTTATAGATAAACATATGCCATAAAACAGTGCCAAATCTGTTGCCTGCAGGTAAACTGTGGTTTGTACGCTGATGTAGTAGAGGAACTGCAGAAGGAAAAGCAGCCAAAGCTGTAACCCCTTCTTTACCCTATTTGTATGCAGTGAGCACAGCATTCACTCATATCTATCCAAATTACCTTAGACCACCATAATTTACCCAGGTAAATTATACCGTCAAATAACCTGGGGGGAGGGGGGGAATCAAAACTGAAGCTCAAGGATGATGGAATAGGGGAAGAAAATATGTAGAATAAGTAATAGAGAATTGAGAAGAAATAGTAAAATTAAGATCTTACATAATTTTTTTCTCATGCCAGTAATAGTAACTGTAACATAACGACCAGTAATACTGAGTCAAATTATATTTAACAAATAACCTATGGACAGTATGCCTGAAAATGTTACAATAATGTATTAATGACCTAACAGTGGAAAATGTTATAAGATACTTACAATCTAAATTAGTTTGTCTTTTGAAGCATTATCATTTAGATGAATAGTTGTTGTCCTGCAGCAAGATTTTTTTCTTGCCTCATATCATGATACAAGATATATGATCCACAAATTACACCTGCATTGTAGAATCTTAGTCAGGTAACCTGATTTACCTCAGAAACTTTTCCCACCCTGAAGATTGTAATACACCCAAGTCTGCAGAGCTATTTTGGCTGAAATTTATTTTGCAGCCTTGTAAATAATGAGAAAGGGATAAGTGAAGTGCATGACTTAGTTTATCTCTTTGTAATCAATAAAAATGTGAGGACACAAGCCATTTCTGAGGAGCTTATCCATTCTTCAGTCCAAGGCCATTTTCAATTGGAGGTCATGGGGAAAAGGCATGGGGTACTGTATCAGAAATTCCAAATTCATTCAAGTTTAGAGGTTGCTGTTGTTGGTCAGTTGTGGTGAGTATTTTTGGTTTTGGTTTGGGTTGCGTTTGGTTGGTTGGGGTTTCTTGAGTACAATTGCATTCTGGCAAACAAGGAAGTTCCTGCAATACAAACAGTTGGAGGCAAGGGAAAGAGTCATACCTGTTTTCCTGGACATACTTGTGTGTTCAAGTTATCCAAAAAGCTTCACTTCTGTGCATCTCCAGAAGTGTCTTTAATTGCCTGGTGTCTATTTTCTGCCTAAACTGGAACAAAATCTATCAGAACTATCTGTAAGGAATCTACATTACATTATACTGTAGTCTCTATGGTGATCCTTACATCCCCTTAAAAACTCCAAATAAGCTGTGTTAACTCCTTTCCTTTAAAAACGCAGTTGCCACAAATGGTGGGTGATGTTACCTCTTTACGTAATATCACAGTGATTAGTCTTTTAATCTAGAAAATTAATCAGGAAGGTTTGCTGATCTCTGCTTGAGACAGACAACTCACGTTTACAGACCTGCAAAGGGTTCACATTTGCAGACTCTGAGCACTTCAAGATAGCAGCATACTACATTTTGTAATAGACTAGCATATAAAACCTCGGCTGGGACAAGATTTCAGGAATGTCCCTGTGCTATACTTTCCTATTTGGCAAAACTACAACCAGAATGCTGCTGCTTTTTTTTTGTTTGTTTGTTTGTTTTTCCTTCTTCCCATTTCTATTTTCACCTCCATCATTTCCCCTCCACACTTGTACTCAGAGATTTTGGTTTGTACAGGAGCCTAAAAACTAGATGTTGCGAGTCATTGTCAGAAGGCTTGGAATTTTTATTATTATTTTATTTGCACTCTCTTTTTGTGGTTATTTATAAGAAAACCACAGTAAACACACACAACTTGAGTGAGGTCTTCAAAAAGTTTGGGTGTAAGCAGATATGCCCAAAAAAGAATGTCTCTGACATTTACATTAATCTTTCAGTTATAATTCCCAACATCTATTTGCAAAATTTTGTCACCAAAAATGTATCTGCATGTTTACATTTCTTGCTCTGTGAATGATTTCCTTAGGGCAGTAATGTCTAATTAAAACAAAGCCTCATAGATGAGGTGAAGTAAGAATCACCTGGATTTTAAACAATTCCTTTTGTGGTTACAATGTAATACTACTTTGCTGTGTTAGTGCTTCACAGCATATACTCACTGCCACTTTGGGGGATTTAGTATTCTGATATGTGTTTGAAATTACTGTATTTTTATTGTGAATAGAAATATCCTGTACTATCTAAAGATTTATAGTAAATGAATCCTTCCTCCTTCTATAACACTGAATGTCAGAGCCACTGACAAAACCATGGGAGGAGGTTGTTAAAACCAGGTGTCTGCTGGTGCAAATAGACCAACGCTCTGGAGCTGTGACAAGGAATAAAGCCGAGCTCTTTGTTACAAGAAAAATGCAAAGCATTTTTAAGCATCTGAGTTACTTTTTCTAATATTTGCCAATAGCTTTTATTGCGGAGGGAGCAATAAACCACAAGATTGCTAATCAAAGTAGGACTCAATATGAACTTTAACAATTCCAAAAGAATCTTAAAGGACTCTGTATGAAATACACACAGGTAAAATCAAGGGCTATTCTCAGAGTGTATTTCTCTTAAGTGCCATACTCTGAGGAATAGGTGGTATCCATATATTTTCTCCTTTTTATATCTTTTTCTTTCCTATCAGAGAGAAAAACATTCTATAACAATGTTCTTTTTTATCCTCAAAAAGATGCTCAGAAAATGGAAATTTAGTTTTAAATAATATATCAACCTCTCTCTCTATAGAAAGATTCAGAGTTATGTTTTATCCAAAGAAAATTAAAGCAGTATCAAATAATGAAAATTTCTTATAGAATGGAAATTTTTATTTTCTAGAACTATTGTTGTGAAAAATTGCACACTGTTTTGTTTTTTGTTTTTTTTTGGTTTTTTGTTTGTTTGTTTGTTTGTTTTTTTAATCTGATCATAGCTTCAGGCAAGAGAAAGGAGAGATCCTAAGATTAATTTTTAATATAAATTTTAATTATGACTTTTTAATTTTATGACCAGCTAAAATGTATTTTTTTATATTTTAATTATAATTTATATATTTTGTTTATCTTTTACTTATATACTTCTAATTTTATTTTTTAATGTAATGTCCAAGTTAGTTTCTCATCAAGATAGTGTTGCCTTGGAATACAAGATTAGTATATATTGAGTGAATACTAGAATGGTAGCTACATTGGCTGTTTAGAAACATAAATATTGTTATTAATAATTTGAAAGCTGGATAATTTTAGACTACTCAGGCAAGAATAGTTCCATCAGTTTGATGTATGAGAGCAAACAGAAACACATTTATCTTACTGCTCCTTGTCACAAATTTTGAATTAAGAAAAGCTAAACAATTAATGGTGAACACATTAACTTTGTTTCTTTAAGTTGCAATTTAAAAATAAATAGTTTCATACAAAAATTCAGTCTGTTGTTGAAGTTATCAAGAACTGTAATATAACCAAAATCAATGTTAAGGGTTTGACTTACCATGATAAACATATTTTGTACATGGAACCTAGAAAATCGTCATCTGTTCTTAAATGCAAAGTAAGGTTTCAAACCAGCACACACTTCCATACCTGAATACTACTCCTACTCCTCCTCCTACTGCTACTACTACTATATGTTTCATATGTTTCATTGTAGCTAGAGCATATTAAATACTAAGACAACATGGTTTGTTTGGGTTTTTTTAATATTTTCTTTTTAACCTGAAGGAAATTATTTACACTGAAAAATATGAGGAACAATTTCAAATAAACAGTGTCAAAATTAGAAAATCAACATACAAGGATGAAGTGAAAGGACAACAAAAAGTGTAGGCAAAAGTAAAGTACCAGTTGAAAGAAAGTTTTTTTTCTGTTTCCTTAAAAAGAAAAACAACCAAACAAATAACCACCACCCCCAACCAAAAACCTAAACAAAACAAAACCCCAAAACAACAGACAGACACAGTTTTAAAATTACATGCATTTTGTAGTTTAAAATAATTAGGGGTATTCAAGTGCTATTGAAGACCACTTCAGGAGATCTGTTTTCTGAAACCCCCTGGGAAAGGTTACTTCTACAGGGAGACAACATTTACCATTTCTACAGGAACCTGGCAAGATGGAGTATGAGAATCTAACAGCGGTGGTTTAGGAGCATCAACTATGAGAAATGATTCTTTTAATGGAAAAGAATTACATTATGTAAGAATTCGAAGCTAAGATTTTTTTTTTGGGGGGGGGAGGGGAAGGAAGGGTTGGGCATTGGGTTGCAATTGGAAAAATGTGTATCAAAGAACTGAAAAGAAAAACTTAAGAGGATCATTTTCAGTATTTCCTATTTTAAAACAGGACTGAGAAGACAGGGAAAATATTTTTCAGATCTTGCTGTTGGTTATGTTTTAGGTCCTGCTTTGTCAGCTCATCTTAAATATAGCCCTTCTCATTTAAATATAATTTACATGAAAAAGGTCTAATACTTTGGTGTGTACTACCTCACTTGTAAGGGTGAGAAGTCTCTGCCATATGTATCTAGAAGCAACCAGCATTTCCCTTCCCCCTGTAATTAATACAGCTAGAGTCCCAAAGCTTATTCTATAATGTACTGACATGAGCTAACATATAAGCCTCTACAGTTCAGAATAGCCAATTATACCTGCTGACTGTCTGCTGGTAGCCATGGTATCTGCAGGCTTTGCTGGTTGTTCTCACAGCAATCTCAGAGCTTAAATAAGCTCAGACACTGGCTCAGCTAGTTCAAAATTCATACTGCTCTGGCTTTTGCAGAGGGATCACACTGCCACTCATTAGGGAATGAAGCGCAAGGCTGTGGAGCCCAGAGGGCTTTGTGTTATGCCAAGTAGCCTTCACAGGAACAGGAGAGATATATTTTTCTTAGGCTCATGCAGATGTTTCAGCAAAATTTAGCAAAATTCCAGAGCTTCTATTTATGCACTTACATTTCACCTAAATTTAATTTTATGCTGTGTCTGATTATTTTGTGAAAAATGTCTGCAAACAATGTATGCTGAAGTTAAAAGATACTGCTTCTTTCTTTATGCTGTGGGTCTCATTTCATTTGAGAAAGCGAAAGAAATAAAGCCAAAGTATTCCAATCTATTATTAATCACTGAATTTGCACAGGTAAATGTAATTGGCCAAGCACTCCCTGTCATGTCCCTGTTCTTGTTTCATGTGTTTGTAATTTGCAAAAGACACCTTTGGGAGGAAGGTGACTCTGTCCTCAGTCTCAAAGTGTGAAAATGACTTATTTTCTAAATCTGAGGGAAAAGCAGTTGGATTTGAGTTTCTGAAAGGATTTGAATTACTGAATATGAATAGTTGCACAATTTGAGCCAAGAATTCCCCTTTACTACAAGGAATTAACATCCAAAGGAACAAATTTATTGTGCAAAAATAAGAAAAAATTATCTGTGGCAAGTTACCCTTAGTTCTAAACACTGGCACTGCCCCACACAAAGAAACCTGAAATATTTCCAAGCAGCAGGTGCACTCTGCACTATTCTGCAATCTGTTTCTGCTGGATAGCCTCTGCAGAAGTGTAATTGAGAAGCATTAGTTCTTCTTCCATAGCTTCCTCTTTCTGCCTAAAGGACTTTCATTCAAGTGTTGGCCGTGATTGTTCGGTTATGTCACTTCTGAAGAGAAGGATCTGTCTCTTTGTGAACTGCAGTTTTCTCTTACCTCTACTAACTCACATTCCTGTTAAGATTAAAGGTGTGTTAACCGGGGCCTATTTTTCTTTCTTAGGTCTCATGAGGTCCACTTGTTCTAATACCTGAACTGTATATAAGCCTCATTACATAATGTTAAATATCTACCCTGAGAACCACAAGAAAGAAGTGAACACAATTTATTCTTGCTGGGGTTTATTTGCCATAATCACAGTTTTTGAAAAAGCACATTTTGAACACTATTGTTTGTCTAAAAGTGTAATATTATACAGACGGTCATATTTCATCCCTTAAAAGTCTATCCAAGTTCCATGATTTTGAATTCTTTTTCCAAAGAAACTACAATCAATTGACATTGTGGTATGTCCTTGAGCATAATTCTTCCTCCATCAATTAAGTTAATGTTTACTATGCTGTATTAACTGAAACGTAGAATAATAATGTGATTTTCCAGTGGGATAGATAAATATTGAGATAGAAAAGTTCAAAGCATCCTAGCTTTCTGTGTCATAAATATAATATTTCTCCAATGTTATATATTTTTTTTTCTTATTTTATTTTCTACCTTCTACTAGTTTCCCCACTTGTCACATTCTGTCCAAATATCATCCAGTCCTGATATGTCAGTTGTTTCCATCAGAAACTGTTGCCTCTGTAATCAGATAAGTAAGCTAGAGGTTCAGTTTCTCTTTAAAGACTGAGAGCAGGATAATCGATAGTTAAGCCTAAAGATGAGAAGACAACAAAATGTTTTCCTGTTTTGTAAAATTTTGTAAAATGTAGCTTTCTTGGCCTTGTAGATTGACATGGCATTAGTAAATCTATGTAACATAGCTGCATTTTCTTCATCACTTCACATGATTACTTGAACTTTCTAAATGCCCATTGGAGCTGGGAACAGCATGCATTGCACCATGTCATGCCTGTCACAGTAATGCTACGTACAAGTCCAGTGATGAGTCTTCATTCAAAACACAAAAATAAAACCTACGTGAAAGTAAGAGAATTGCTAAAGGTGGAGAATTTCTTTGTCATTGTTCTCATTGTTAGAGGTGACAGCAGTGAAACTGAGCCATCATTTGATACGTAATACATTCCATATCCTTCCATAGGCTGACTCTAAAATAAATACATAAACATAGACACACTTATGTACCAAAGTGTAAGACTTTGCAATACACACTTGATCCTTCATCTCTAACCTGGTATTGAACTTGAAGAACTAGTACCTAGATCTAGTACTGATAAATCCTGTTATCCCGAAAGCATCATACCTTGCCCGCACAGAATAATAACAAGATAATCACATTTCCAAGAAAATATGAATAGCTTCCTGTGATTTAGCTCCTTAAAATAAAAAGGCCAGTGTTTGCCACTGTTAATACAAGATAAAAGGAGAGTTGACTTTTATCACTGCTTTCCACTAAAGACTTCTCTGAAAAGCAACCATCTTCCAGCTCACTTGTTTCACAAGATTTAAACACAATTCTATAATCTAGAAGCTTATATCTAATCATCTAGTAAACCAGTGATCTTATCTGCCTGAACAGTACCAGAGACAGCTACATCTATATTCATTTAGTCAGAAAGAGTATAATCTTATATTTTCGTGATCAAGAAGGCAGGATAATACCTTTTAAAATCAATACGACCTTTGTTTTTTCAGTGGTATGAAAGTACCATTTTCATGAAACAGCCTGATCATATCAGTTCAATGAACTTGGAAATTTGCACATTTCAAGTGTCTTTAATTTTATGGCAAATAAATTCTACAGCCTTATTTGGGAGTCAGTGTGTGCTCTTGATAATAAATAAATAAATAAGGAAAAAAATAAATCCAAGCCTGTAAAGCTATTACATGAAAAAGTAATTAAATGTGATGGAAAAACACATAATGTCCTAGGTGTAATAAAAATGTAGTTATAAAAAAAACAATGATACAATGCTATTATAACTCAGAGGACTAAAGATAAAAGAAAACATGGAGAACTTAATTAGCTCAAACACCAGAAGAGTTTACCTAGATATACTGAAAAAAAAAAAAAAAAATTTGGTTTCACTGCTCCGTTTGGAGGATGATGAGAACAGGGCAAAAATGTCCTATGCAACTTATCAATAGACAAAATTGTACACAGTGGTTTAGATTTACTTATGCATTGTAGCGTGTTCTCCTTACTGTGTCGATGGAGGACTTCAGTGGTTATTCAGAGATAGGCAGATACGGTCCTGTCTTTGAGGGAGCAAGCTATGAACAGGCTTACACTTCCCTGAGAACAGAGAGAGCTGCCGTGGATATTCCGTACGTGAGTTTCTGTCTGTTTCTGCAACCAGCTAAAGAAGAGCACAGGTAAAGGACTGACAGGTCTTGCTAATGAAAACCTAAGCCAGCTTGAAAAAATGTTTTTGATGAAACCACTCATTTCCTTAAAAGGCATTTCCATCCATTGTTATTATGGCTCCCAGAACCGTAGCAAACAAACATTTAAGAAATGTTTAGTCATGTACTGCATGATTTTATTGATTTATTGGGTAAACATTAAGATCTTTCAGATATTGTTATATTGTGACATTTAGCTGCAGCCTTGCATGGTATGCCACATAGATCTGCACAGCCCAAAAGAAAGCAGCTCACAGAAATGTAGTGTTCTTCAGAGCTTTTCAATTACTGAGTTTATTTGATTTAAATTATTTAATTTTGCTTTTCTCTATATTTGCTCTGATTACTCCGATTATACCTATTTTGTTATGAATTAATAATAACAAGACATAACACAAATATAAACAAGCACTAATAATATGGTGATGACAAATAAATAGACACCAGTGCTGCAAACAGCTTACCAAATCTTTTCAAGCTAAAATGAACATTTCTAAGATCATCACTAAGTCTTCTTAGAAAATGGATGGATTAAACAGTCATTGCTTTTATTGACCTACCATTTGTAGTCTTCAGTAACCTGAAAATCAACCAGATATAGTAAAACAGTAACCTTTGCTAAAAAATTAAGACACTGCCTTGAATCATCAGTATGGCTACTGCAAGAACATGTCTATAGTACCTAACTATTTTTCCACCAAAATTTCAAATACATAACAAGTCTTACTGCTTCAGATTGATTTTTTTTTTTTTCAATGGGCAGGTTTTTTTCCACACACACCATTAAAGTTAATAATGCATTGCATTGCGATTAATAGGTATTATTCATAAATTTACTTTTAAGTAGAACAAATTCCTTTCTACAATTTAATTCTTGAACCACTGGGAGCTTTTATTAAATTGGCTCTCTACATATTAATTCATCTTGGCAGACAATTTATGCTAATATTATTCTTATGGTAATGCTACATCAGAAGACAAAAACAAAGCATATAGGGTATCTATCCATGCCTACTCCGCTCTTATCACTTGCCTTACTGTTTATAATAATATTAAGTAAAACCCTTGTGATGTAAATCACGTATTATTTATTCTTAATGTTTCAGGAGCACATTTTCCCTTTTGTAGCTAATAAGGACTCTTTTTGAACTTTAAATAATACTAAAAGCTCCGTTAGCTTTAGGGAAACAGCACATAATATTACTAAAGAGAAGTTAATTTTAGTTTTTGACTTCTCTTTTCTGAGGCTAAATAAACTACAACAACAGTGCTTATTCTCTTTGTGCCCAGTGTTGAGATCACACAAATAGGATAAGTCTAGTAAAGAAATTTCATCATTAAAAGAACAAATTACATAACTAATGTAAGGTAGATCTATTTCATGACTTCCATTAGCTTTTCCCTACTTATCTCTATCAGAGGTTAAAGTCAATTCCTTAGAAGTATTTGGGAACTGGAATAGAGTATCATGAGGTATAACACCGACTCTTCAGTGTACCTTTTTTTCTGAAGAGACGTCACTGTAGATCTTTCCCACAAATTTCTACAAGTAAGAAAGCAAAACCAGGTTTCTATAACAATGTCACAATGTATTTTGAACGTAAATTTCCTAATTCATTTATCCAAGGCACCTATATTTTGTCACTCTTTAAAAAAAAATCTTAGTCAGGGAGGTAGTCGGTTCTTCATTGTCCCTGCAAATTATATGTCTATATTATTAGGAATAAACCACCTACATACCAGATTTTTTTTTAATCTGTTGTTGCTTTTCCCATGGTTTGCCTAGGACTGTGGTCACAAGATGACTGAAAGGGGAGAAAAAGGCATATTTTTTGTGACATTGATGTGATTAATTAATAGATTGAAGACTGGCTATTACTTTCTGGAGTTGTCATTGTCTATTCTGGTCTAATGAAACAAGCTATTGTCTTGAGGTAAGTACATTGCATAATTACTGTGTTACTGTATTTAATATTTCCATTACTTAAAGTGTTGCTGGATTCCTAACACACACACACACCCTTTAGTACCATTAATTCATTTCTGGATGCTGCATTGTAGTAATGCATACACATTTTCTGTTTCTCATATAATGAACTATTTTTTACCTTTTTTTTTTTTTTTTTTCCTGGAAGGAGAAATTTTCACCACAAAAAAAAGCAAACAAAAAGGTTTGACAAATAATATATCTTCTTTTTATCTCTCCCCTTACTTTTATTTTGTAAAGCAATAGGCATTGAAAACTTATCTGCTTAAGGAGTATAATCAGAATGGATTTCACAAAAATTGTTTTGTTTATTTCTTTTTTAAGTGATACAGGTTATCATGCAATAGAAATAAAGCTCTTTCCCCCCCACCCCCAATTAAAAAAAAAAAAAAAATTCAGGAAAGCATCGGGAAGCTAAGAGGTTAGTTTAATTTTTATTTTTCAGTAAATAGTTCAGTGGTCAAAGTGATCATGGCTTTCATATGTTTTGAAAATAGAAAAGAAAGAGCTCCATTAGAACTTGAAAAGTATTTTTCTGTTCACTGAAAATTGAAGTAATGGCAATGCATTTTTAACCTGCTAACCTTACCCTGATTTAATGGTATCTGAAATAATGCTAAGATAATAAGCAGGGTTGAGTAGTCCTACAGTGTTCTGAGTGCAGCATTCTGTGTCTTCAATACTGTCTTTTTTGCCTGACAGTGAAACAATATTGAGAGCAGTTTGTTTTATTTAAATCTCCTGATAATATAATAATAGCAAGAGTAAATGGCAATTAAAAATTTGATATTAAAAAAGAAATCCAAAGAAATAAGCTATGGATTGTATTGAAAGTAAAATATTTCATTATGAAAAGGACAAGGGATAACACTAATTGGATTAAGCACGCACTGGACATTAAATAAGGCCATTTTAAGTATTTTTTTATGATGATTTACAAAAGACAAATTAATATGCTACAGTGACGAAGACTGAAAATTTTCTTTATTCAATCCTTAAAATTGTCTGAAAGCTGCTGTGGTCAGAAATATTAGGCATATTTCAGAAAGAAATGATGTCCTTCTACATACAACACATGAAGAAGGGATTGGGAAAAAAATAAGCACTAGGGTAATTTCACAGAACACATGCAAAACACTTGTCTTCTAGATCAGTCTATCCTTAAAAATGATTTGTTTCCCACAACAGTATTTCTGACAGAACTTTAAGATATTCACTATTCTTTATAGTATTAAAATTCATGAAACAGATAATAATTGGCAAGACATGGTGGACAGAAACTTAGATGAGACATTTTATACTTTGACAAGTAGCTCTATGCTATTCAATACTGAATGATGTGTGAGAATGTTGCTGTCAGATTTGCTAGCAATATGCATCATTCTCCTTTGTAATCAATATCTTCAATGGCTGATGACTAGCAGGGGACCAGAAGTGTGAGAACATTTAGCTGCTTGTCTTGCCATGCATTGTCATTTAACTTCATCTTAAAAGCTGCCTTCAGATGTCATTGAACAAAAGTAAGGTGATACAGACCAGTACCTTGAAATTAATCTCTTTTTCATGTTGGTATTATTTTTATCTTGATGTAAGTCAACCCATATTGTCACAACTAAAGAACAGTCAATACTCATGTCACTAATCTTTTAAGAATTCTCTTCTGTTCTCAGCAACATATATATATATATGTAGTTACATACTTTTTAATTTGTTCTTATATAAAGATGAGTACATAACACTAATGTTTTTCATGTATCTGCTAAATGACATTGGGAAACTGCAGCTTATCATACACAGAATATTTTAAGAAAATGCTTCTACAACTTTGTTTAATTACTGCTGATCTACTGATAGTATTCCTTTCAATCTTTGAAAAATGGATTGTAAGCAAAAAACATAATTCCTCAAAAACAAAAAGGTATGAACTTCTGTAGTAATTAAAAATCTTATTTTGCTTCACAATGGCAAGGTATATTGCTTACATTTCAGGAACTGATAACACTTTCCACAATAATTTTTCAGCATAAGTAATGTTGTTTTCTCAGTCTACTTACTACTTTGTTTTTCGTACTTGGCAATGACAATATTAGCTCTTTTTTACAATAACATTGCACTGGTGACAACATTATTAGTCATCCACTTTTTCTCTTTTTGCCTCTCTAAAAAAGATCATCTCCATTTCATCTGTATGACCCTGATTTCTTTTTCATAGGTCATTACATTTTTTTTTTTACCTTCATTAAAATGCTGTTTGCTTAGGTTGTCTCAATTTCTTCAGTATGACTGCTGAATCATTCCTTTACCTTCTTAGTGTTATTCAGAAATCATGAACAGTGAACTTACATTAAATTTCTCATCACTTATGAAACTATGAGTGGCACCAGTCTCTCTAGACCATACAGCATTTTTAAAGTTCCTATAATTCAGTGGAGATTTCACACCACCAACTTTTTTTATATATTGCTGTATATTCTTAGAGACAGTTTGTATCAAGTTTTCAGATACATACATTACATTTATAATAATTTACTCTACAACAGTCTTTTAAAATTACATTGACAGTAATCTATTGTATACCATTCTTTAATTATTTTTAACAAATCTGATATTAATATTTCTCTGCAGTTAATGGAAATATATAATTGCTATCACTACCTGAATCACCCTGTTTGCCCTTCCTGAATATTTTGTACATTAGGTCTATGTCTATTTAACGAAATTTATGTAGTATATCAACATTCATTAAAAATAGATTTCAGCAAGCCACATATCTTCTCATTCAGCTCTTTTATAAGTCCCACATGCAAGTTATCAAGTTCTGATGATTTAAAATTGTTTATCCTCTATAAATCCCCCTTGGAATATTATATTCCTTTACTAATGGAAAATAAAGCACTTTATCATTTTTATGTGATATATTCCCGTTTCTTTCCAAATACATAAATTATTTATTGAAAAATTCTAACTGTTCTATCAGCACTGTCTTAATAATTGTGTAAACTGTTACTCCATCTCTCTTATTATAAGACTATGTTATGTCTAAGATTTCTTGTGTTCCTAACATAATTGGAAAGCATCTATTTTTTTTTACTCCTCTCAACATTGCGTTTTCCTTGATGCCCTCATACCTCCTTGATAATCTCCATTCAGTAAATGGGTTGAAGTTTATTTACTTTTTTATGTTATTTGAATTATAGTTCTAGTTTCTATAATTCTTACTTACATTGTACAATAAAGCATGTTACAGGGCCATACAGATTAATTAATTATGTTAGATGTCTTGGACCAAGTTCAAGATCAATGATTTATCACAATTAACCTCTGGTTAGGCAAGCTGTGTTTAAGAATGGAGGTTACTTTTATACAAAAGCATGTTTAGCTATTAATTTATCTAGATAGACAAGATATAATGTTTACAGATCATAAAAACTTTTAATTTTGTATTTTAATTGTGAAAAGAGGTTTTGAATGTGAACAGATATAATTCTGAAATGAGATCAAATGCATATTTGATGCATTTGCAGGTCATGATGCATGGTAAATTAAGTTCATGTTTATTTAACTTTTTTTTTCCTTTAACTTTCTATTACTTTTGATTTTAAGATTTTTTTGTTTTCTTTATCTGCATTGATGCATCTGCCACCCAAAGCAACAAAAGGTTTAATATTTACGATTCTTCTCACTTTTTCTGTATCCCTCTTTAATTTCTTTATTGTAATTTAAAATAAATAAAACATGTCTTTCTCAAAAATTAAAGATTCTGAAATGAAATACTAACTGAAAAGAAAATTATAGTAGTGACAAAACAAACCAAAAAGTAGCTGAGATTGTAGTCTATTCAGAGAGAAAAGAGACTGAAAGAGGAAGTGAAAAGAAATGCAATTTAATATATAGGTATTATTAATTAATTGATCATTATTTTCTTTAATTATAGACCTAATAATAATTTTAAAATTGCATAGAAGTCAAAAAGTTTTCTCTGAAGTTTTCCTTTAAAAATATATGTACATGCTTATCTGAGTAATACCATTGAAGTCACTGAACCACACCCACTCCCCTCGAGAATTTACCCTGATATGTATATACATGCAAAACTCTGCACACTAACCTCATCTGTCTGAGGAGTTCTTTTCATTACTCTGCTTTCAAAAAGTGGACTAGCAAAATCCATTACCCACTTTTTCATCTAAATGCTTTCATATACAATAAAATGTATTACCTCAATACACAGTTTAATTAACTACAGTATCCATCATGGACCAAGTTCAAGGTCATTTGCTTAATGAAGCATTTATTTCTATTTCTATAACAAAAAATATAAGCTTTAAACTGATTAAAGCTGTGTATATCCTTTGTTTTCTGATTTCCTAATTTGTCTGATTCTAAGATATTTCTATAACATTTAAAACTGCATGGTATTAATTGATATAATTTGTTCCTGAAACCTGTTTTCCTCCAAAGATCAAGGAATAACCAGTAAAAATTTTCTGCAAGATGATGTGTTAGATAAAATTAAACTGTAAATGGAAATTTTCACTATATCTTCTTTTTAAATCGGGTAAAACAAATGGTCTTTTCTTCTCAGCGCTACAAGTAAGATTTCTGTTTGTGCATGCACATTTTCCCAGGAATTACTATAATACTTAAAAATTGAAAAAAAAACAAAACCCAACCCAACAAACATAGTCTGCACATATCAGTATGTGCATTTGCTAAAGCTCTAATTTAGGAAATGTGCTAGGATTGGCTGCGATTAAGTTACCATCCTTTGTAGCCGATATGGTTCTGTGCTCTGTATTTGTGGCTAAACCGGTGTTGATAACATGCCAATGTTTTGGATTTTGATGAACCGTTCTTGTACTGCATCAAGACTTTTCTTCTTTCCCCCTTCCCTGCCCCAAAGTGAGCAGGCTGGGAGTGTGAGTTTGGGAGGGGCACAACCTGGACAGCTGACCCTACCTGACCAAAGAGGTATGATATCATGCCCTGTGAGGAAAGCTTAAGGGGAAGAGGAGGAAGGGGCAATGTTTGTGATTATGGCATTTGTCTTCCTAAGTAACTGTTATGTGTACTTTCTAGAAAGTGGCTGGACATCTGCCTATTGATGGAAAGTAGTGCATTAATTCCTCTTTTTCTTTGCTTACACACACAGCTTTTGCCTTCCCTATTAAATTGTCATTATCTTGATCCATGAGTATTCTTGCCTTCTTATTTTCTCCCCATCCTACAGGATAGAGGAATGAGGGAGAGGCTGTGTGAGTGTTTGGCTGCCAGTCAGAGTCAATCCACTACAGCAACAAAGTCCCTGAGGTAATGTTTAAGGTAGTGTAGTTTCCTAATTGCTTAACTTTTGTCCATGTTCTTAAAATAGGGTCACAATTCTAATTTAATATTGGAAAAAATGGTATCTAGTGCTCTACTGGCTCTGCAAAATGTAGATATTAACCCATTAATAGGAAGAATAAGTAAGCATAAAAATAAGTTGTGTTTTGTTATACTCTTGTAATGGTTTACTCCTGTAGGGAACAGATTTATCAGGACTATCTCAAGTTGATCTCTGTCTCTTACTTTCTTGCCATCACAATGAAATCACTCATTTTCTTAGACCAGTACACCTACAGCTCCTCTAAAACTCCTCGGTCACACTCACAATAATTTTGGAAAAACACAGAGAAGTTGTGGTAAGGTGCCAGAAATGGATATGAAGCCAGTACTGCAGCAGGGGAAGAGAGGGCAAAGGGAATTGAAGATTTAAAGCTGCAGGTAATAAATCTCTCCTCACTACGTGGCCTCCACAGTAACACAGGAAAGGACCTACATTTCCTGTCTATTTCGTTACGGTCTGTGTCAGCTGTACTAATTAGCTTGGAAGAGACCAGGGATTTAGTATTTCACACTAATAATCAAGGTTCTTAATTATGTTGGTTTGAGGTTTTGGGGGGGGGGGGGGGTTGGGGGGTATGTTTTTGTTTGGGTTTTTTTGTTTGGTTGGTT
>VXBL01008156.1:337649-348725 GCA_013400195.1 Aramus guarauna
TTTTTCCCCAGATACTGTATTTTCATAGGTAATATGAGTTTAAATACCAAGTACTTCTACATTCTGCTGAGAAGGATGTGTTTAGTCATGGCAGCTATTTCCATTTATGGGCTGGATGGCAAAATCTTCATGGCTCTATGCTGCACTGTGTAGAAACATGAATATCAATTTATGGAGGCAGATAAGGATGAAAACCTGTGTTGGCATCAACTAGAAAGGCAGTGGAGCACACTGCAAGGATGGTTATTGGTAGGAACTCACTATCTGGCCTGAGTATCTCAGATAAACTCAAATTAGATTGTTCCTGCTCCCTCTACTTCATTTATACTACAAAGGAAAACAAAAGCATATGTTAACTGGAAACATTAAAAGGACAAATCAGCTGGAGAAACTCAGTCCAATTATACATCCCATTTTTAAGGCTCTGAACCTGTACCTACATTTTCTTGTGTCACAAAAAGCTGATGCACTGAGTTGTGGTTCAGCTAAAAAACAATCTGAAACATATCCAAAATGACCTTGCACAGCTTTAAATCAAACTCAAAGAAGTGTTTATCCATCTAATCTTTGGCTGTAAAAAAACAGAGCTATGCATTAGAAGCTGATTAACCGAATAAGAGGCTCCAGGAGTGTGGGAGCTTTATCCATCATTTCGAACATTTTAATTAAGACCACAATGAAATTCTGCCACATATTAATACTTTGCATTCCAGATTATAGTTAACACATTGCTGAAATGTGTTAACTACAACACNGAAAAACCCACACAACACAAAGCATTAATTCTCTCTGAAAGAGAGGAATCAATAAAATAAAATCGCTTGTGTTAGATTCAGAGATTCAGAAAGCTGTGGACCGAAACCAGTAAGCTACACAATAAGGTAATATGCATCACAGGTATGCAGAATGGTAGATAAATGGTTTAAAAAAGAAGTAAGTAATTCACAACAGTTAGTGAAATTGACAGAAGTCTTAAAAATACATTTTGTATTCTTCATAAATTAAAGGAAATATGCCGATTTGATAGTCTCCTGCACAGCTGAGTTTCTATTTACTTTATTCACTGTTCAGGTTCCCATTTGGTGCCATTTTTTAACTCATCTGAATAAACTTTCCAGAATCACTTCACAAGAAGCAGAAATAAATGCTTATCTATCTTTGTTTATTTATGGAATGGGAAGCTTCTTTGCAATACATTGGAAATTAAATGTTTTTCAACATTACAGCCCTGCCTGGATTGGAAGAAATGGCCCATTTTTCAACTGCCTTTTCTCCTTATTCCAGCTAAACTTTTTCCTATCATCTGAACTTGCTTCTTAATGAACACTGAAGATTTTTCTGTCATAAGAAACTAATTCTAGTAAGCAAGCATGACTGAAACATCTTTACTTCATGAAGGTAGAGGATCTGTAAGTCACGTAGAGACAATCTTGCCTGTCTCAGCTTCTATACAGCAATGAACTTAGAACCTCTGAGTGAAGCTAGATGTACCTCTGATGTGTCTGCAACAGGCTGAAATTCAGGTTGAAAGTACTACGTGTCTCAGTACCTGAGGAGGAAGAGAAAGGACACTTTGGAGCCAAGAGTTTAGGCTTTCTGGATGGCTAGCAAGTAAAGAACCATTATGGTGCTGTCTTTTGTTTGTTTGGTGGGGTTTTGGGTGGTTTGGGGGGGTTTTTTGCTTGTTTGGGTTTGTTGTTTTTTTTTTTTTTTTAATTTGTTTGTCTGTTTTAACTTTGAAACATTTACTTTTTCAATAGCCTCAGAGTAATTCTGATAATTAATGAATTTAGGGTAGTATTTCAGACATTCCCCACCAAAATACCCCCTTCAAACCCACAAATGGGCCAAGACAGAAACTATAAAAGGAGAATGGGAAGTGTAACAAAGGCATAATGCTATAGTGTTGCTGAAATAGAGGACAAAAACCCCTTAAAAATAATGTAGGGTGAAAATCAGTTCTTATCTGAATATTTGTTATCTTGTTTTCCACCTGTATAAAATATTCATAATTCCCATGAGCTACAAATTAGGACTCTACTTCTTCACAGTAGAATAAAAAAGTTTAACTCTTTAAGATGATACTAGCAAGTTAATTCAATTTGTGAATGCTCGTGTTTATTTCACTGGTGAATGTTGTTTCATTTGATACTCATATTGCTGTAATAACTAGGCTGCATCAAAAGAAGCATGACCAACAGTAATTCTCCCCTCTACTCTGCTCTTGTGAAACCCCCACCTGAGGCACTGCATCCAGCTCTGGGAACCCCCACTACAAGAAAGACATCAACCTGTTGGAGCGAGTCCAGAGGAGGGTCACAATGATGATCAGAAGCCTGGAGCACCTGTCCCAGGAAGACAGGCTGAGAGAGATGGGGTTGTTCCACCTGGACAAGAGTAGAATCTGAGGACACCTTATAGCAGCCTTCCAATACCTAAAGGGGGCCTACAGGAAAGATGGGGAGGGACTGGTTACAAGAGCATAGAGTGATAGGACACGGGGTAATGGCTTTAAACTAAAAAAAGGTAGATTTAGGTTAGATATTAGGAAGAAATTCCTATGAGGAATCACCTATGAGGGTGCTGAGGCACTGGAACAGGTTGCCCAGAGAAGTTGCAGATGCCTCATCATTGGAAGGGTTCAAGGCCAGGTTGGATGGGGCTTTGGGCAACCTGGTCTAGTGGAGGATGTCTCTGCCTGTGGCAGAGGTGTTAGAACTAGATGATCTTTGAGGTCCCTTGCAACCCAAAACATTCTATGATTCTATGATTCTATTATTAGACAAGAAACAACTAACACAGGTGATGGGGTTATTCTATTTTGTTTTGGTTTTGCTTGTTTTGTTGGTTTTCCCAGAGTTGTGGAGAAAATGTTGTGGATTCACACTGTAAATTCTTCATATTACACACATTTGTTAAAATACCAGAGCGTTTAATCTCTAGACCTACAACTATAATGATAGTTAGCTATTGTTATTACAGGAATTATAAACAAAGAAGATAATATCCCAGCTACATTTTTAAATGAGAAAGCTTCCTCAAGAAAATAAGATAACTCTAAACTGAAGATTTTTTTCTTCTATTAAATGTTGATGTGTTGGATTACTTTTATTTCTTGACTCATATCTTTCAACAAAATTTGTCAGAGCTCTAGCATGAGTCACAGGAAGCACTAACACAGAAAGTATTATTTTTTTTTAAGTGGAAGAATTTATGTCTCATCCACAGGTCAAATTCTATCCCCCCAAGATTTAGCCTTGAATTCTTAGTTGTTTGTGAACCTTCAAAATTTCTTTGATTACTATGAATCAAGATGATGGTGCAACAAAATATACATATTTTCTTTTGCATTCTTAAAAACATATGAATGGATCTTTTTTTCCTAGATAGAAAGACCTCCATGCAGCACATGTGTGCTCTACAGCATACATGGCTTAATGTAGTCATTGAAATATTGTCAGATAAATGTCTCCAAGGCCATCCATAGAAGGGTGTTGTATGAAAGACAGGAATAAGATAGGAATAGTGTCCTCCAGATGCAGAAACGTTGACTTTTTTTTTTTTTTTTTACATTTATCACATCTAGGTGTTTACAGTGTAGGGTTTAGGGTTCAATTTGAGATACCCACCTACATTTTGATATCAATGTGCCTGAATAGTTGCTAAATACCTACCCTCCCTTTATAGTCAGCAGAGTTTAACTATGTGTTTAAGGGAATCTAGAGACTGACTCAGCTAATTCAGTTACTTGCCTACACATGGGCATCTAGTCCCCTCTGTGACTCCCTAAGAATCCCAAATCAGGATTACAAAGGGATTACAGATATCCGACATAAGAGACATCTGAAACTTTCTCTAGCAAGAGATTGAGGCAAATATAACAATACAAATAGCACTAAATGCTTATTTTCATACACCTAAATCTCTCCCTAGAGGGATTCAGTGGCTTGTGCACAAGGTGGTTGGCTTCTATCTGTCAGTCCACAAAGCAACGATCTCCTGTTCATTTCTTTGTCATACCAGCCAGTGGACATCTTAGGGCAATTCAAATGGCAGTAGATTCCTTTGTATAGGAAACTAATATTTTCTACTAGTTACCTAATTTAAAGAGAGCAAAATTGCTTTGTAGACTCCAACGACATCTACTAAATTTTTACTGAGTATAATAAGAGCTTAGACAGGTCACTTGCAGACACTTATGTTATTGATAACTAGTTGATTATCTGAATCTGTAGTTGAATCTTACCAGAAGTCTCTTAGAAGGGTTCACCATAGAAATGCTTGCAGAGACTCCAGTCAGCTCTGAGGACTACAGGATATCCAGTACAGATCTCTGTAAAAAGAAAAGTTTCCCAGGATTCATCAATTTGAGGGCTTTTCTCAAACACAAAGCATTTTAGAAACAGAATGATGTAAAAATAGACTTGTACAGCATCTTGGTTTGCTTCAGCAGTCTGGTTACGTCCATGCCAGTAAATTAAATTCTGTTTTAACAGTTTAACAGTGTAGGTAATCATACGCCAGTGAATAAGAACTGTTTAATATGATTATACATATGTAGCCATTGTGCTTCAGGTTAGATGTTCATTTAGCTTGCAGCTTGGATCATTAAAATAAGTTCTCTATCCTAGATAGTGTGTTGGGAAGAGATTAAGACAAGTAGTATCTGAATTTTGGACTGGTAAATTAATGTTATGATTGTTACTTGCAGTGTGCCTTAGGTATACATAGTATACTTCCTTCAAGCACATTACAAACAGTAAACTATATCCCTAGCAAACTATGAAATGTTCTTGTACAGAAGAAAAAGGGAAAATTAGAATTTTAATTAATTAATTTCTATAATCTATAGGGGAGAAAAAAACCACATACATTTATCATGTGGGGGTTTTATGGCATTTTTTTTTCCTAGTGAATTTAAAAATTATCTAGTTAAACTACTTACTGAAAAAACAAGTATGCAAGACAATTTTATTTAAATACTTTCAAAATACTAATTTACCAGTTTGTGTCAAGAACTTAACTTTTCTATTCCAGTAGACATCTGTCCTTTCAAGTAGCAATGGCAAAAGCACAGTCTGAATCATGCAATGGCTCCCGCTCTTGCAGTCTACCTCTTTCTGAGTTATAACACTTGAACCTAGTGTGACATCTGTCTTCTGTAATTGGAACATTTGTAAACTTGCCAGTTCTTCTTATATGTAGAACAAACTAGCCTCAGTCCCAAGAGTAAGAGAAAATTAATTCATGGCAGAAACTACATGAGAAGAGTTGCATCTGGCTGGCAGCAATTAAGAAAAAGGCATAACATGTAAAGTCTAATTTTTTTGTTTCTCATATTAATATTGAGAAAAGTTTTAGAAGACCATTTTCTGTTGTATCATAACAAATTAATTTCTTATCTCTGTAGATACTTTCAAATAGCTTGCAGCACTTGAGGTATTGACATTACAGAATATGCTACAGCAAAAAAACCCCATCTTATTTTCAATGTTCAACCTTTCAATATATATATATAAGTGCAATACTTACTAGAATTTTTTTTTAAAGTGCAAATTAGATTAAGTATATGATAACCTGCAAAGCTTTTCATAGTTTAGATAGTGTCAAGAGTTGTCTTACAATTAATGAAATCTGTTTTCTGGAGCTTATTTAACTAAACTCGTTACCTCACAAATAGAACAACATCTGAGAATGCAATGTTCATCCATTTTCTTAAAAGCAGGTAGCCATGTTCTGTGTTTTTCAAATTCATGTAATTGAACAAATGCTTTTCAATAAAGCTTTGTATCTATAATTTCTTACATAATTATATATGTCAACCTTTACTATTTATCATTAAACAGTTATATATTTAGTTTTAAAAATATAGTTTTATTTGTTTCAAAAGTATATGTTATGATTTCTAAAGGTAATTTACATTAAAAATTACTCAGTAATTACTGTATAAATGAAAATAAAAGGCATTAAGGAGATTCCAGTTCATCTCTATTAAGCTAATCTTAACATCCATGATACTCTTCTTAGTGCCTTTGACATTCAGACCTTGCAGGAGAGAAGAAGTGGGAAAGATGCAGTTATTGCTATAAATCAATCCTTTTCTCTACCAGAAATACTTCATAAAGGATTACACCATGCTGTTAGATTGCACAGGAACTGATCCATACAGTGAAGTGCCAGGAACTCTCACACAGACAGCTTTGGTGTGCAGCTTGGAGTGCCAGCAAAATGTCAAATCTCAAGTTGGTGGCAGGAAACTGTCTGAACAGAGCCCTAAAGAAAAGAAATTTTTAGCTTTAAACTAGATGAACTTAGTCTGTTGGCTATCCAACAAATGTGAGTAAAAAATATTCCCTGCAATAATCTGAAATGAATTGTAGATTCTGAGTTTGACATGTAGCCTGGCAGCAGGAATGCTAACCATATGAGTAAATTAAATGCTCACTAATAGAATATGACTTTATATTTATGTATAATTAATAATTAATTAATTAATAATAAATGAATAAATAAATAATATTAGAATTAATAAAATCCCTAAATGACAAATTCATTAGTGACATCATGTTATTATTTTCTATTAAACTTTCTAACTTCTAAACCCAGGAATGTATGGATATGGATATGGGTATGGAAAGGGATATACATTTACAAGTATAAAATAAGAAAAGTTGTACGTAAATTTTCTAAAATCAAGGAAAAATATTTTTGGTATCTTAATTAAAAAAGTCTGTATTTTGTGTTCAGTCTTTCTTTACTTGAACATAGTAAAACAAGTATGATGGGCTAACATTCTTCATTCCCATTGATCACAGGGGGAAAAAAAAAAAAAGACCCTCAAATAAAAGTGATTCATAGAATCTAAATTGCTTTATATTTGGCATTTAACAGGCCAGCTGTGTGTACTTCTGCTAAATTTTTATTCCATAAATGTGTACCTTAGTTAAATGCATGCCCAATGCATTTTACAAACCAAGGGAACCATTTATGGGAAATCAACTGGATTTCTCCCTTCCCCTCCAGTAAAGCTGAATCTTAAGAGGAATGAAAGAGTTATGAGACTGCAGGACAAAATGAATAAAACTGATTCACCTTATGATGAACCAGGTGAAAATTTAAGGGTTTTGGAGAGAATGAAACTGGGTGCAATTTAAGGTGTCAAAGAAGGTTTATAGTCATTGCTAGAAATAAACTGTGCTGCATAACTTGAAAAGAGTTCGAGTCAGAGTGAAGGAGCCAGGGCTGTGCAACTGGCTACTTTTGATTCTTCCAAAATAAGAATAATAAGGAAATGTAACTCCATTCTCAAAACAGAGTATTAATATATCATCTTGGTGAGTAGAAAAATAAAAAGAAAATGAGTCAACATTGTGAAACCATCAGCTCATACACAAAATTTTAACTTGCATATTTTAAATTGGAAGGGAAGGCTGGAATTCCATTATACTGAGTTATGTATATGGATACATACCTCTTTTCCGGCTTTTTACTCTAAAAATCAAAAGGTTGCAGATCTGGAAAATTTTATTTTTTTTCTTTTTTTCTTCCCCACTTAACCAAATGTCTTCTAGTGTGTATCACTGAAAATAGGGTACAGGAAGGACATTAAGTAGACAAGTTGTAGGAACTTTTGAGTAGAGGGAATTTTCTTATCTCAGTATGAATGGTTTATAAATTCTGAAAGAGTTGTTCTGCTCTGATTGACTGAAACTTATAATCTGGAGTATTCAAATATTTGCTGTCATTTTAGGTTACGTGGTTCAGGTATCAAGTAGGATCAGAAATCAGATTCTCAAACGATAACTACAAAAGAAGAAAAGGGTTAAATTTTCCAATAATGTGTTGCTTAAGCTGAAGTGGAACATCAAGACATATAAACTGATTGTCTGTTAACCTGGTGTGAAACTGGACTTTGTCACATGGAAATATTATGAACAACAACTGTAGCTAAGTTTCAGTGTCAAAGGCTTTCATGGGCCTGAAGTGCCAAACTCTCTCAGTTCTTCTTGCCCCATACCTTCAACTCCAGAGAGCTTTACTCCCAAAGATTTTTTACAGCACTTATATTACACTTAAGCAAGGATATGTAGTTAAACAATAAAACTTTTCTTTGGCATAACAAAATAGATAATGAGATCTCCAAAGAATTCCAGATTTCCCATGTACACACTTATTTTATTACAGAAAGTAAAAAAAAAATCTCTTAAACTCTACATACTTCTGCAGCAACTTTAGATGCATCATTCAGAGGAGGTTTGACTGACACTCAGGAAGGTGTGAAAGTGCAGTAGTCACATCTTCACTTTGAAAATTAGTGTGACTGGTAGGGTCACTGAAGTAGCCAAATAGACAACTAATATGTTTGGTTTACATTACTTTTATTTCCAGGTTAGACAAAAAGTGAATTAGGTTTGGTGATCTTATTGCAGTCCTCAGTGGAAGGCTAGCTTCAAAATCCACCACACAACACAAATCTGACAGCCTTGGCACAGGGAAAATGTAGGCAACCAGTATTAGAGCAGCAGAGGTGTTGTAAGTCAGGAGTCTATACATCTTTTGCAGAGATGTATAGAGATGTTAATGCACAGCACCTGTCACCACTGTGCCTTGAACCAGCATGTACTATAAATCTCTCATTTTCATGAACAGTAAAATCCCCCAAACTTACAAAGAAATATAAATGTAATAAAAAATATTTTCCCCAGCCCAAACACAGTTTATTCTTTATGAATATACATGTGCTTCTTTGAGTATACTTTTAAACTAGGGAGCTGTCAAGAGTTGAGTAAATGGTAGCTAGAATATATGCAAGGTCTTTTTGCAAAAGAAAAAAAAAGACAGACTTAAATATGAACATAAACCATATTCTAAGGCTTCTGAAATACAGTGTGCTGGTTCTGAAAATCTTTGAAGTCCCCTTGAGGATCTTCACTATAAAGTAATGGGTAAATTTGTGTTATCACCCCCAGGGACATGGTTTTTTTTTAAGATTATCTGCTAATAAAAATAATGTAAAAATAGTACATATGAGAGGAAAAATATCTGTTTTGATATGAATTCAAACTTGGTAAGATTTCAGAACTGGATAGATTAAGAACCTGCATATTCACATCATAAATATTTTTGCTCCACTTTTTTCACAAAAGATTTTTAAAAGCAAACCTACGTTTATTATTTTCATGTTTAACAGTTTAGATTTTCCTGAAATGTTTTGTCCCTGTTTTGTATTCATGAAATACAACCATTACTCTGATTTCTGTAAAAATTAAAGGATTTATCAGATCACAAATAAGCATTAATATAGTTTTAAAGCAGTAACACTGAAAATGTTAAAACATCACTTATGCGTATTTTCTTAGCATTAACTCTTATTAAGTTTCTGCTTGATTATCTGCTTCTTACACCATTTTCTAATACTGAATTAAAAATAAGTTCTTCATATTTGGGGTTCTTCTTGATTATAATACATTCTGTGCACAAGTTTAGGAAAATCAATGAACCATCTTGTAACTGGGATATGAAATATCAATATGGCACCCATTTTCTATATGTTCCTATAAGAGACATTAGTATTCTTGTCCTCCATACAGCTTATAACATCTCGAAGTGCATATCATTATATTGTTCATATCCACACTCTTGAAATGGGCTAGATAAATAAGGCTAAGTAAGACAAAAGAGAAGATTTGTTTGCATAAAGATTATGTTAAACTTGCTGGAAGCAGTAGTGAAATCTCAGGAGGAGAAATAAAAAGCAAGCAGGCAATCTGTGTGTGTCTCATCTCCCTGCAATTCCTAGAGGTTACATATAAGAAGATTAGGAAACAACACACAGACACAATTGAAAAGCTTCCTAATGAAAACAAATTTGCCATGTTTGATGGCTTATATAAATCATCATTTTTTGACAGGAACATAATGTGGAAAGACAATTTAATGCAATAAGAAGCTTTCACTTTCTAAGCAAATTGTTAGGGATAGTTCTCTTACAAAGAAAGAAGAATTGAAATGACATTGGAATAACCCAATTCCAACACTTCTAAGAAGCAGATAGGCATTGTTGGAAGTGATGCTATTCTTTTGATTGTTATTTAATTTTCCCTGTGAGATTTCAGAAAACAAAGTATCTTGAATGGATTGATCAATATACGATATCTATGGGCATGGTCATGACAGCCATATTTAGGCAAAACTGATTAGCACACACATCAAATATTTGAGACAGAAAGCTGAAGAAGCCATATCCAATTAATTTCTTTGCCGAAGCAACCTTAATTGGCTTAAGTTGAAGAAAAATATTCATGCTGTGTTGAACGTCCTTATGTTCAGATTTATAGCAGTACTTCTCAAAAATACTTTACAAATCCTCTCTTTTAAAATATTGATATACATTAGACACTTGTCTCTGCCCTCTGTAATCTCTACACCTGATCATTCACATATTCAGTATCCCTTAAAGTGAACATCCTTCCTTGAGCTTGTAAACCCTTTCTTCTATTTTATCAGTGCTCACCTCAGAGTGGTTAAATTTGAGTTCCCTGTGATATTCTGAAGACATGAGTAAATCAGACAAAAGTAGCTTGTTACTAATTCTAGTAACTGGGAGAGCATGAGCTACACTCATATTTGACAAACTTACTAGTACAGTCCAACTCTATAGTTGTGGGATTTATTTTTTTTTAAATACAAATTAGAAATATTTTAAGAAAAAAAATGTGAATAATGTTGTGGTGGGTTGACCCTGGCTGGGGGCCAGGTGCCCACCAGAGCCACTCTATCACTCCCCTCGTTCACTAGACAGGGGAGAAAAAGTATAACAAAAAGCTTTGTGGGTCGAGATAAGGACAGAGAGAGATCACTCACTTATTATCATCACGAGCAAAACAGACTGGACTTAGAGAGGAAATTCATCTAATTTATTCCCAAACAGAACAGAGGAATGAGAAATAAATCTTAAAACCCCTCCCCCCACCCCTCCCATCTTCCCGGGCTCAACTTCACTCCCAGCTTCAAACCTCCTCCCCCCGAGCAGCACAGGGGGATGGGGAATGGGGGTTACGGTCAGTTCATCACACG
>VXBL01008157.1:28458-40854 GCA_013400195.1 Aramus guarauna
TTTTTAAATAGCGATGCTTACGCTGCCTTTGGTGTTTTGGAAGGCACGTGCGTTTGCTTAGGAGCTGGAGTTACTCCAGTTGAAGCGCCGCTTCCCTCGGGGTGGAGAATCACTTCTGGCAGGACAATTGGGGACTGGGGACTTCTGGCACCTCAGCAAAGCGTTCTGAGAGCGGACGAGCTGGAACCAAGCCCTTTACCGTGCCTGGATCGGGATTTCAGTGCGTTGGGGCAGCTCTGAAATTCATTTTGAGTTGCAGGTTGCCTTATACCTGTTAGTGAAGCTAATTGCTTGAAGTCACAATCTCTTCCATGCTAAACTTCTTCTGCTAAACTTTTTGGGGTAGCCCTCACGGAAAGCAGCTGGTGACCGCTTGTTTTGTCTTGTCTTTACCTTCCCTCTCGCCGGCAGCTCAGCAAAACCGTGAGGCAAGTGCGGCGCAAGTTGGCGTCCTGCAAAACTGTGCCCGAAGGAGCCGGTCCCCCCGAGCTGCCCGGCGGTGTCTGGAGGCAAGAGGTGAGTGATGGGTGCCTGGGGTGGGGTGACGGGAATAACCTTGCAAACCGGTGAAGTTCTGGCTTTTAATTAGCAAATCCGAAGTGTAGTTCAGTGAGTTTCTCTAGCAGAAGTGAAGCGACCTGGGATTTCCTGGCCCGCCTGGGGATTTCAGTGGCCCAAGGACTCCGTCCCCTGGGCTCTGTTGTTCTTGCTGCTTTTCGGAGAAGGCGGCAGGATATAGTGGGTGAAAATGTCTCTGTTTGCGGAGACTGATGAGAGATAAACTAGGAAACAAGAACTCAAAAAAGATGATTTTATTTTTTTTTAAAGGCTGAGATTGTGATCTGGGTATCTGGGAGGAATGTGATGATCAGCCCTTCCCTCAGGCACCCTTACGTCTTCAATAAACCCCGACAACTCTTTCCCTTGCACCAGTCTCTTGTTTCATGTGGGTGGCAAAGTTCTGGAGGGTTTTCCTCGCCCGGGGCTGGCTTCTGGTAGAGAATTGCTGGCGCACATCGGCTTTCTTTGAAGCAGTGCTTAGGGGTGAGGTAAAGCAGGTCAGTCCTGAGTGCTTCACCTTTTGTTCCGTTGAATTTCACCCTGCTTTTGTCACTCCAGTTCTCAACAGGAGCTTTATGTTGGCGCTATTATCCTGCTCTCTGTGCCAAGACCTTTCTTAAGCTGACGTACTTGGTCCATCCCTGAGTCCTGGAGGACACCAGCAGCAACCCAGCCCGGTATTTCATCTCATTGCCTCCTCCGGAGCCAATTTCCTGCCCGTCTTGCAATTCTTCATTCCCATCTCTTTCTCGGGGTTCAGCAAAGGTGAAGTAGATCTTGGCTGGCTGTTATCTAGAAAATACCTTTATATAAGGGCTGGTCCGGCTCTTCCTCCTCTGTGCACTGTTGGATTTCTGTTCAAGGAAGTCAGCTTTGCGAACAAGAGTTACAGAAACACTATAATTATGGGCTTGCAAACCTCGTTACCTGTTTCGGACGCTACACATACCTTCCATTTAAGTCCTTGATATGTTCAGGCTGCTTAGCAAGATGGAGTGATTCATCACTTGGCTATTAGCAGCACCAAAACCTTGCACGAATAAACACGGCCGCTGCCCGTGCAGCTGGAGAGTTCCCGAGTGGGATGCGCGGGAGTCACCTGCAGCAGTGCGAAACAAGGCTGGGAGGGGTCGGAGACCATCCTCCCACCCGAACTCACCGCAGCTCCAGTTAATCTCTGCTCTCCTCAAACCTCCGGCAAGGAGGATTTCATTTATTCTGGGAGGAATTTATTGATTTATTGCGTTACTCTGTCATTACTCCAAGATAACAGAGGGGGGAAAAAAGAAAGCTCTGCTATTAATCTGAACCTCTCTCCTTGTATGAAGGTTTGCCATGTTCAGAGCTAGGCAGGACAACAGCTTGTTCCCTTCTCCTTAGACTCAAAAGGCTGCCACGGATTTAACCGCCTCGGTAATTGCTGCCTTTGCTTCTGTCCTCCTTGAATTTCCTCCTGCCGTCTATTCCAGCTGATCTCCTTGGTTTGAACCCAAGCATTTCTAGCCTGTTCTCAAAGACTTCTGCAACTTCAGGTGGCTTGGTAGGGCCAGTAAACGTAATCAAGAATCTTTTTTCTTCCGTTATCCAGGCCAATAATGAAATTATCAAGCAGAGCCCACCTAGTTTTTACTCTATTTTTGTGCAGTGACCTCCTAAGATTGAATCCAGGTAGTGTTTTTAATGAGTGTTGCACCTCCCATATAATGGTTTCACCTAACAGATATTTCTTTGTTGAATTAGGCCATGTCAAAACCGAAGCTCAAATCGCGATGTCTTCTGCTGTGCTTTGCCTGAGGCCTCTTTCTTCTATTGTAGGAGAAACTCAAACCAGCTAGACGTGACTTGCTCTTGACAAATTTATGCTGGTTGCTGCTTATCTTGTTTTCTAGCAGCTTGCAGGCAGTTTGCAAGGTGATTTCCTCTTGGTTTTTCCAAAAGTCAGGCAGTTAAACTCTTGAGGCTAACATCTTCTCTTTAGTATTTCCTTTTCCCTTCCTTGCGCCTTTTTCTGATAATCTGGATATCCAGAGATTTTATTTTTTTTTGGGGGGGGGGGCGGTTTAGCAGCTTGTCTGTCGCTCCTGGCAGTAACCCAGGGCGGGTCCTGCCTGCTTGAAGACCTCAGCTCCTCGAAATAATCTGACTTTTTCTTCCCGAATCCAGTCCAAGATTTTTCCTGCTGCTTCTGTTGGCTCGGAGCGAGCCTTTGGCTGAACGCCGATGCCCAGACGCACAAAACACTCTTGTTCGTGGCGTCCTCCCTTAGCTGTCCTTCTTGAGTAGCGAGTCTTTAGTCTCCCTTACTAAAGCCTGACTTGTTACGTCGATCTCTCTTGTTTTACTTAGAGCTTTGGCCTTTCTGGCACTTGCTTTGGGGTTTTTTTGTCCCGGCGTGCTCGTGTTGTCTCCTGTGTGATCCCTTTAGTAATCTGACCCGTGCTCCGCTTCCTCCGTGCTCGCGCGGACCATGGGCGCAGGAAGAGCTTGGGGCACAGCCAGGGCTGTCTCGCGCTGCACTGCTTGTCTTTCGGCTCTAGCCGGGGAGTTTGCATTTGCTCGGTTTAAAGGAGCTGTTGCTTCTCCTTCAGTCCCGTTTTCTGCATTTTTCTTCTATTTTTACCTTCTTTCCTCTAAAGAGTTACATTCCGCGCGAGCAATAATCCATCTTCCCAAAACTGTTGCTCTTCCTCTCTCAGAGAGATTTCTTTTCAGGTCAAATACACTTGAAGAGTTTCTTCCCTGCTTTCCCAAGCAGATACCTAGAAGGTAATTGCGTGGAAATGACCCATCCTGTGGTTCAGGTGATCCCATTCACCGAGTCTTCAGCCGCTTTGCCTTCAGGGTTTGGTAGACTGCGGTAGGTCCCCAGCATGACAGTGCCCAAATTCCTTTCCCTAACTGATAATTCACCAAAGTTGGGTTTTTTTTTTCCCCCACAGTTTCATTTCTTTCTCCCTTCAGGACTCCAGAGCATCCTTACAAAGCAATAACCGTTCCTCTATCCCCTTGTCCTCACCGCAGAAGCTCTTGTGTTGTGTTTATGTCATAACGGGGTTGATAGAGCGATTCCTGTGCCTATCAAATAATTTCGTGTTCAGAGTAACTCCAGGCTATCCTTACCCCAGCACAGCCATCTCGAGGGATCCCCCGCGTGACCTGCTCTCCTCCCGTCGATCCACCCTCTCCCTGTCAGCAGTTCTACCCTTCCCAGCATGTTGCAAGGATGGGAAAAAAAAAAAAAAAATATCCTGGCTCTGAGCTTGCTTCTGGCATTTTGATTTTTTTAGTTTGTAGGAAACAATCTGCTGCCTCTCAAAATATTGGTAATTGCCGCCGGGGAGCCTGCCCACTTACCATCTGAAGGAGTACGCTACGTCCCTGAGTGTCACTCCAGAGATCCCACCCCCACCCACCCCCCAGCTCCTTGCAGTTGCGAAACAGCGCCTGGAGAGGTCTTCTCCTTGTCTTTCCTTCGCCCCACGCGCGTCTGTCTCTCTGTTTCTGCAGTTGGTGAGAACGTAGTCACGGGTTACCCTGCTAAATTCAGATTTTTCTGGGCTCTCGTGCCCTGCGGTGATGCTCGAACACGTTGTGTTGCTGCTCGCCAGATCTCAACTCGCTCTACAGAACAAGCGCCCTCGGGTTAAAGCTGCTTCTTACCCATGTGCAAGGGTGTTGCACTTGGCCCTTGGCACCAAAGCAGCCGTATTTAAATTCCCTATTTACACCCTTCTCCTCCAGAAACCGGAGTCTTGCAAGGCGGGCACGGCGCTGGTGGAAGATGAGGGCGAGGAACTGCTCCTAGCAGGACACCACGATCTTCCGGCCGAACTGCAAGGCCAGGCCGAGCGAGACGATGACTTCTACATCAAAATTGAATTTGAAAAAGTAAGACTGGTACGGTGCTGGGCCAGTTGGTCTTAAGAGGTTCGGATCGTTGGGATTTGGGTTTATTTTGGCAGACAGTAAGGTGGCCATTGTAGAGCAGTTGCTCCCTCAGGCCTGGTTAACTCTTAAGCCTACTGTCGTCCAAACAGGCTCGAGAGCAGCGTCAGAGCGAAGCGAGATTGGCGGCTTTGGTTTTGCTGCTTTCATCCTACAGCTGTGCCTTCAAAAGGGGTTTTATTTGTGCCAGTTGGCTGGCGCTCAGCGGAAATCTGAGCCTCAGTCTGTGCAATTGCATCGTACGCTTAACCGAACTCCGAACTGCGGCCGGCAGGACCTGCAGCTGCCGCTGCTCCGGCCGCCCAGCTTGGAGGCGGCACCGGGCTGGAAGAGCTGCAGGTGGTGCATCAAATCAGCCAGAAACCTCCTAGAAAAGGAGGAGGGCGAAAAAAGAAAAAAAAAAAAAAGCTTTGCATCAGAGGAAGGAGCTGGCTGCCACAATTCCTGTGCCTCGGGGCTGGGGAAACACTTTCCTTAGAGGCAGCGAGAATCTGTCTGCTCCTGAGGGCTGAGCCCGATGGATTTATTGGGTTCCTCTTTGTTTTCAGGCAGAGCGTCAGTAAGCATCTGAGGTGTGGAAAGGCTTTGCCCTGATTGCCTGGAGTAGTTAAGCAAATACTTTGTGGCTGTGGCAGCCGGTGCCCAACCTTACCTGGTGATTAGTCCAGCTAGGAGCAGAAATACTGGCTTGACAAATGCTGAGCGGAGGGAAGGCGGCGGAGGTTGATGCTGAGGTTTTGGCAGACATTGGCTGTTGGATTCCCCTGACGCTTGTTATTTTTGTTATTATTTGCGTTATTGTTCTTTCTCTTGCACTTCATGAAGTTCATAATGGAAGTTTGGCGAGGGGAGGTGCGAATCCGTATTTAACCTCAACCAGAAACCTCCTCCAAGGATTTCTTTTGACAGAGAGATCTCCTATGTGGAGATGCCGCAGGTGTCTCTTCCTTCCGGTGACAGGAAGGAGAAGCCAAGGTGGACCCCGAAAAAAAGCGCAGCTTGTAGGCGGGTTACCCCATTGAGGACCGGGTGCACAGAGGACTCTCCTCCAGCAAGGAGGATTTTGCTGAGGGAAGATGAGAAACTTGATCACGAAGATGCTGCTGCTGCTCTCTCCCGTTATTTCCCAGGTCTGTGATGGATCGGTGAAGGACTCGAGCTTGCCCGCGCCTCCCCCGAGGCTGCACGCAGATTACCGAGCTCCCCTCGTGCTCTGGGCTGGCGCAGACCAAGAGGAAACCAAGAAGCAGGTTTGTCCACCGGAGCCAAGTCCTCATTGTTTCCTCTCCATTTCAGGACGGAAAGGTATTGAGCGTGGGAGGTGCTGCGAGCTCAGATAAGAAACCTCGAGAGCAGCCTTAGTGCAGAGACACCCGCCAGGTTTATGAGTTTCTCAGTGTCGATGGCGGCTCAGGTCTTGGGCAAACCTACTGGGTTGGTTTTTTTAAGGTCCATTGTGACTGTAAGCGCGAGGGTTAGGTGCTCCTCCCGCAAAATAACCCTGAAGGGTTGGAGGAGGAATGGGCTTCGTGTGTTTTGCCTGGGAGAACAAAGGCGTCGCTTCCTGTAGTTGCGCGGAGAGAGACAGGAGCTGCCAAAAATTCTTAAAAGGAGGAAAAAAAAAAAGAGCGGGGTTTTGTTCTTTTTTCTTTCTATCTAGTGTGGGTATAATGCTGGGAATAGAAAGGTTTTTACCGTATCAGCACCTAGCAGGTGTCGGGACGCAAGCGCAGACTGCAGGCCTGATGCTGATGCTGAGGTGATGACGAGGGCTTGCCAGCCTGCGTCCAGGACTGGCTCGTGCTCATCTGGGCGATGCAGAGAGACGATGTTTCTCTTGGATGCCTGAAGGAAGTGACTTTTATTTTCCTGCTTCCTCCTGATGTGAGGAGGAACACTTCCCTCTTCTTTTTGTCGGCTTGCAGCGTAAAACTCAAAAGGACTTCAAAAGAATTTTGCGTTTTTGTCTTCCTTAATGTGCATTTTCCAACCAGCTGATCCAAAATCCGGCTGCGGTTTCCAGATAGCGTGACAGCAGCTGGGGCCTGTCAGGCCGCTCCGTCCCCCAGCGCTTCCCTCTGCCCCTTGTTTTTTATCTCCTTGGCTCTGATCCGCCCTGAGATAACTGGTTCTGCAGCCGTCTGTTCCGCGTGGGTTTTTTCCGTCCAGCTTTCTTTCGGCCTGGTGATCTCTCCTGCTCCTTTATCCCCAGCCGGGTTCTCTCTGCCTGGGCGAGATGGACAAACTCAGCCCAAAACTCTTGGCGTTGATGAAGGGAAAAAATGCACGCCTTAAAACTTTTCTGGCATCGTGGAGCTCAAACTAGCTGCATCCCAACAGATTCCCCTGGGGGTGGGAGGACTTTTGGGGTGAGCTTCAGCCAGGTTTCCCTGCCCACGCCGCATCCGTGGGGTTAAGTCAAAGCCCAGACATTAAACCTCCTCGTGCGCTCAGTACCCAGACGGGAGTTGTTCCCTGCAGGGCTCTTGGATTTGTCTCGACGTCTCTGTGCTGCTTCTGCACGTAGTGGGTCCGACTTGGCATTGTACGTTCTTTTATTGTGGGTTGTTTTTTTTTTGAGATACGGGCTCTGTGAACCGCAGAGGATCACCAGTCCCCAGGCAGATCGAAATTCTTGGACTCGCAGTGCTCCGAAGTGGGTTGAAGTGGGAACCAGCTCTTTTAGTCCCAGGAAAGCGCGAGTTGAGGAATTTTTCAGCTGACAGAGCTTCCATCCGTAGGCAGGTTCAGTCAAGTGATGCTGGTACCATCTCTCCAGCTTCTCAGTCCTGGGATGTGCGCGCCAGGAGATGTTTGAGGATCTCCTGGGGAGGGAGCAAGGTTTCTATCCTGATGGATGTGCGCTCCAGAAATCAAGCTGAGCGCTGCTGTCCCCTGATCCCGATCCCAAACCTCCTTCTCAAAGGCCCCTCTTCTTTCCCGCAGCGTCAGCACGAGTACCTGAGATACAGGCGCCTCTTCATGAACGTCGAGCGAGAGCAGGTGAAGGAACAGCAGAGGCAGAAAGAGAGGCAGAGGAGAATCGCCGAGTGAGTACCAGGGATGAGAGCTGGCCTCGCGGTGTCGCCTCCTTCGTAGCAGGCAGGGCTGGAAAGGTCTCGCGCGCTTGTCTGGTGGGAAACAAGGCAAGGGGGCTTTGGAAAGTCCTTCTGAGAAGACCGTCCAGCTTGATACGGGGAAAAGAAAGCCTCCATGATGGGTGGCATTCTGCCTCTTTGGCCACAAGCTGCCCCTGATGGATTGAAAAAGCCAATTTATCAATTTTGTAAAAAAGCAGGGGGTAATTTGAAAGAAGCCTCGTGATACGAGCGCCAGTTGTAAAGCCTGACTTATCTCCTGGGTTTATTTTGGATCTCAATCTGTTAACCCTGGGGTGGATTCATTCCACCAGCCCGCCAAGAAAGACCCTAGGGCCATGTTGAGCGGTTCAGAGGTGCTCAGCGCTGCTCTGTCTGCTCTCTGAGCCTCTGTGCGTCTTGGGGAGGAGCTGGGAACCAAAACTTGGGGCTGGGAGAGCTGCAGCTCTCTCAAATGGTGACTCTTGGGAACGGATCCCAAGACCCTGTGGTTAGAAACTTTGGGGTGAGGTCACGTCGTCGTTAAACTGATCTTATCTCTGGGGTTTTTAATGTCAGACCCTTTACCCTCACAGCTATAAATGTATGTTGCGTAATAAAAAAGATTTCCCAGCGTTTGTTCCGGAGTTGAAAACTGAGTATCTGTGTAAAAGTACCAGTACTTGGTGGTTTAGTCATCTTCCCCCTCTTAAAGGGTTCGTTAAGGAAGAGCTCTGCAAATTCACACCCAAATAGGAAAGAGACTAGATTTATTCTGTCTCTACCTTGCTCTAAAATAAAATGATGTCGCTCTGAGCATCTTGTCCAGCGCTGGCTCTGCAGCGGGCAGCCCAGAGCAGGATTTTCACGCTCGCTTTTCGGAGAGGAATCGCCGGTCTGAAGAAACGCTCCTGCAGCCGCATTCCCGACGTTTAAATTGGCGCTCGGGAGCTTCGCAGACCTTTTCCTGCCCTGCAAGTGCTGGCGAGACACCAGGGATTTCCTAGTTAGCGTGATATCTTTTTATTATACTTTTTTTTTTTCCCCCCCTCTCCGTGGTTGCGGGGACGCTGCTGGAGCTGCAAGCTGCTCGGAGTGTATGCGGAAAAGAGCTGGTTTTGTAATTACTTAGTGTAAAGCCTTAAGTTGCCCTTGGCCTTGGTTCCTGTAGCAGAAGATTTATGGTGGGGTAGTTAAGGGTCTATTACCACTTCATTTAAAAAACATTTTGGAGTTTATAACTTGACTAGAGAAGTTTGGCTTCAGGATTTTCCTCCTTGATGTAAAGATTTGACCCCCCAAATGGAGCAACGAGCGAAACGTCTCATTTGATTACGCTTTCTCTCCCTGGCTTCTACCCAGCCTTGATTTTTTTTTATTTTATTTTATTTTTTTCCCCCTTTATTGAATGCCTTTTGGCAGTGATCAGCCCGTAACATGTTATTGCATTTGGTACTCATCAGCGGGAATAAAATGGCAGATGCTTCAGTTTAAAGTCTTTGTGCTTCGTAATTGCTGCTTGTCAAGGGAACGTGCTCCGCGCTCGGTGTGACTTCTGCAACGCAGATTCCACCGAAAGGGCTGGAGCGCCGTGTGAGTGCAAGGGAGACTGAGGAAATAGAGGGAGATTTGGTTTAAAATGCCATTTTTTTAATATTTAAAGCCGTTAAAAAGTCATTGTCGCGATTAGCGCAGCGTTACTTTCACACGCCGGGGGTACTTTGGGCGAAAGCAGCAGCAGCATCGTTTCCATCCCCTTTGCCCTGACCTCCCAACAACCAGGGCCCGGCGGGGAACGGGGAAGCTCCGTCTCTAAGCGCCCGTCTGCCCGCAGGATTAAGAGCGAGAAGGAGAACCAGCGCCGGGTGGAAGAACGGAGGATGCAGGAGCCGGCTGGCCAGCAGGAACCCTCGCCGGGAGAGGGAACCTGGGAACCCCTTGCCCGGCTTCAGCTGGAGGAGAGGAGGGTGAAGAAGGTTAAGGACAAACAGCAGCGAAATAAGGAGTACGTGAGGTACGGCCGGGTCCCCTCTCCTTGCGCAGAGCCGGGTGTTACTGCCCGAGGTGAATATTTTATCCCTCGCAGGTACGTCGAAGCTCTAAGAGCCCAGATGAGGGAGAAGATAAAACTGTATCACATCGACTTGCCCCCGCTGTGCTCCTGCGGGTCTGATTTTTGGGACTCCCACCCGGATACCTGCGCCAACAACTGCGTCTTCTACAAAAACCACGCAGGTAGGAGCTCCTGCTTCTGGAGGGGGGGGAGGCACCTGGGCCTGGATCCCGGATTATACGGGGAGAAATCAAACCTGGAACGATGATTCCATGGCCCTGGGTTAGAGATGCTGTTGTAAATATACTCTGGAGAGGGCAAGTCGGGCGCTCAGCTGCTTTTTTCTAACGCAGCCTCTTCCTCTGTCCCTTCGTGGGTGTTTGTGACATCCCTGGGGAAGCACCAGCCCGTATGTAACACGTACACGATGGCAGGGGGAGAGCTGTAAGGAAAACGTGGCAAAACAGGCTCGGTATGGGCACCGGAAACCTCTTTGCCTTAAGCGCTGAATCTTCTGTTGAGAGGACACGTGAAGGCAGTAGAAGTTGTCCTCGTTAGGTGACGGATCTTGAGCACAGCTTGGAAAAATACCCGGCTGAGCGACTGGGAGTTGTCTTCTGGGGGGAAAAAAAAAAATAGAGAAATTGGGGCTTTATAAAAATCTTTGGGTTTCCTGCTTTGGCTCGCATACCGCTTTGCGATCAGGAGCATGTGGAGCGTGCGAACAACCCTGTGAAAAACTACAGGCACGTCTGCCGACCTTAAAAACCAATTCTTCTCTCTGCTTTACGGTAAAAACCTGAAACCGAGAGGGTTTTCGGGCCGTGAAACTCTCGTGTCTTATCGCTGCTTCTGTGTCCCTCTGCCCCCCCCAGCCTACAGCCAGGCGCTGCAGTCCGTCCTCGCGTCCTGCGTCCCTGCGGGCAGGAGCCCCTCGGCGAGGCCGCCGCTCCAAGGCTTGGCCGCTCTCTGCGCTCGCTCGGGGAAGCATCTGTGACGCAGGCAGCCCTGCCTGTCCCTGCCCGTACCTTTGCTCTCCTGCTCCTTGGAGGAGCTCAGATTTAAACTGCACCTCTGCTGATTTGCTCCGGGTGCCGCGGTTGGCCGGACCAGGAGCCCAGGGCGACGGTAGGTGTGAAGGAGGTGTGTTCTCTGCGGTTTGTGGGCAGGTACTTGAATTTTTTGGCGTTCAGCTGCGGAATAAACTGTTCTCCGGGGTTGTTTGTCTCCGCGGGAGTGTGAAACTAAGAGAAACAACGTACGTGGGGTCAATCTGTCTTGGGGTTTGAAACCCTCCCAGTTTCTAACCTCTTCCCGCTCCCTTCTCTCTGTTTCCCTGTGCCTCCTGCCAGGGATTTGTTGCTCCTGCCCTTTCTGCCTGCTGAGGACCTCTCCTCCAGTACCATCCACACACCTCCCTACCCAACTTCTGCTTCTGTTTTGCTCCGGAAAGGAGCTTTTTCCTAAGAAAAAAATAAAAAATTATATTTAATCTCCCAAGTCTGTCTGACTCTGCTGTGCAGCTGCAGCCCCTTGCAGGGGGTTCTGCAGCCAGATTGTTTTTACCAGGATGCTGCTTTTCCTCCCCGAATTTAAAACCCACAGATTTTTTTTTTTTTTCCCTGGAAAAATGACACCGGTGCAGTAACATCTTCCTGGACAGGGGTTGTATTAATATTTACTCCTTGACGTTCTCCCTCCCGTCACCTCTCCAATATTAACCGCGGCAGGAAGGACAGGCGGCCGAGCGTGCCGGATGATTTCTTCTCCCCGTTACCATCCCACCGGGCGCGAAGCAAACCCACGACCCCTGGCCGGAGGTGGTGGCGGGGAGGCGCTGAGCCAGGGGACGCTCCTCCGTTCTCCCTGGAGAATCATTCACCGATTTATTCGTGCCGCCCGGTGCTATTTATTAACCGCCGTTTGCGTCAGGGGAAGACGCCACGGACCTAAGAAAGGGGTTGTTGAGGCGGGTTTGTGAAGGGCAGGATCCGGCCCGCGAGGTTTTTGCATGCGCCAGGGCTGGGGAAACGAAGGGTTCGAGCTGCGAGCGTGTGTTTTCAGTGATTTCAGGGCAGCTGAGGACACGCAGTTCCTTGGCAGGTCCCCAAGCCCTCGCAACCGCCCCGGGGACCCCCGTTCCACACCTCGGGGTGGCCCCCGAAGGGCCGTGGGCCAGTTTGGGACTAAAAGATGGTTAAATAAAGCTGTTGCTGCTCGTCCACCTCACAGTCTGCCCCTTGCTCAGCATCTCTGGGGTGTAAGTGGGGTCCTCTGAGACTGGAGGGGCTTTCTCCTGACCTGAAACCTGGGGGAGGGCAGAGCAGGACCCCCCCAAATCCCTGTGAATAAACCCAGAAGCGTGGCTGGCGTGGCTTAGCCAAAATCAGGGTACCAAAGCTCTTTCGGGGGGTGATGGAAAAGTTAAAAACAGCTTTTTTTTTTTTTTTTTCTGGAAAAACAGCATCCAGGGCCACTGTCCCCCTGCGGAGGGGACGGGGTGCAGGCGAGTCCCTCCCCCGGGACTTCTCCCCCCTCCCCGCTTTTGCTTTTTCCCCCCTTCGAGCCAGATTTTTAAGTTGATTTTTTTGTTTTAACCGGAGATGGGGGGGGAGGGGGGACACACGACAGGGGACACACACGCTCCGGTTTCGCACCTCGGGGCTGGAGGAGAGGCCGGGCAGGGGCTGCACCCGCGCACGGAGCCGGGGCCGGGGCGGGACCGGGGCGGGGAGCGGCGGGGCGGCCCCGCGGGGCGGG
>VXBL01008157.1:42884-67985 GCA_013400195.1 Aramus guarauna
CTTCGTCACCTACCCCCATCCTCATCCTCATCCCCCCCCCCCCGCCCCCAAACCCCTCCGCTCGCTTTATCCCGCAGGTATCGGGGGCTGACGCTGGTGCTGACCTTCCTCTGCTACACCAGCTACCACCTCTCCCGAAAACCCATCAGCATCGTCAAGGTTAGCTCCCACCTCGCCCCGGAGATGCGGGGACATTGGGGGGGGGTGTCCTCGAGCACCCTGACTTCACCCCTTCTCTCTCCCCGCAGAGCCAGCTGCACCCCAATTGCTCAGCCTTGGACCCGAACCCCCGTAACGACTCCAACAGCAGCACGTGGTGTAGCTGGGCGCCATTCGGTAAGGCTGAGCAGCCCCCGGTCACCCCAAAACCTTCACGGAGGGTGAGATGGGTGCTGTGCCCTAAAGCCGGGTCACGGCCGGAGGGTTTGGCAGGCAGCCGGCTGCTCGTTAGGCACCCGGAGGTAATTAAGCGGCCTCTGCATCTGCCCCGCGCTCCTGGGCCAAAGGGCAGCAGCGGGTGGTGAAATTGGGGCCGGGATGGCACCCGGCCACCCTCCAAGAGCCCCCCCCGCCACGGGGAGGAGGGTTTTGGAGACGGGGGATGAGGACAAGGCAGCGGCCACGGGGATGGAAAACAAGATGGGGCCGTGCTGACGCGGCCCTAATATTTCTTTTCCAGATGGGGACAACTACAAGGAGCTTTTTGGAGCGCTGGATAATGCCTTCCTGGTGGCTTACGCCATCGGGATGTTTATCAGGTACCCAGGTCCTTTGCACCCCTTTCCCTCCAAACACCAGTTTGCACCAGTCTGCCTGGAAACTGGTTTCCATCGGGCTGGGGTCACACTAATGGGAAAGCAGCCAGGCTCCGCTTGGGATTCGGGCGATAACACCCATCAGCAACATCACCCGCGCTCCTCCCTCTCTCCGCAGCGGCATTTTTGGGGAGCGCCTTCCCCTGCGCTACTACCTGTCGGGGGGGATGGTGCTGAGTGGGCTCTTCACGGCGCTCTTCGGCCTCGGCTACTTCTGGGACATCCACGTCCTCTGGTACTTCATCATTGTGCAGGTGCGTTGTCCGACGCTGCAGGACGCCCAGGCTCTGGATTTCACCACTGCGGCCACATCCCTTTTTTTTTTTTTTTTTTTTTTTGGTGGCTTTTGGGAATTGGAGCGGCCCAGTTCCGGAGCCGGAGAACACCAGGCATTTCCGCTCCCTCCGTAAACCCGGTCGCACGTGGCGTGGGCGCCAAAACCAGCGGGCGAGCCCGTCTTGCCAAGCAGGGCGGGCGGCTGGTTTGGCAACACCAGCCGCTCCCAATTTAGCCACGGGAGCAATGCAAACGGCTCCAGCAGGGAAAAAAAAACCAACCCAAAACCCAAACCGAGTGTTTTCTCAATGGCTTTGGGAAGGGGGGGCTACCCAAAACGGCGCAAGGGGCCGCACTCCGTGGATCAAGTCGGCGCTCGCTGGATGCCGCGGCGCTGTGCGATGCTGCCTGTGTCTTGCCAGGTCTGCAACGGGCTGGTGCAGACGACGGGCTGGCCTTCCGTCGTGGCGTGTGTCGGCAACTGGTTCGGGAAGGGAAAGTGAGTGTTTCTCCGGCGTGTCCCATCCCGGTCCTGGTCCCTGTTGGCCACCCCGGCGCTGCTGACCCCGGCTCTGTCCCTGCTAGGAGAGGCTTGATCATGGGCATCTGGAACTCACACACGTCCGTCGGCAACATCTTAGGGTCGCTCATCGCCGGAGTCTGGGTTTCCTCCGCCTGGGGCCTGTCCTTCGTCGTGCCCGGCATCATCATCGCCGCTGTGGGCATCATCTGCTTCTTCTTCCTCGTGGAATGTGAGTGGCAGGATCCGGGGCGCAGCAGATGACCGGCGTAACGCCAAAATCAGTGGGACCGCAACTTTTCACCTTACCCATCTCCAAGCATTTTTGGCAACCTCAAATATTTATTTCCAGCTTGTGGCAAGCAGGGATGCGGACCTGACCACCACGAGGATGCTCAGCGTCCTCTGGGGCCACCCAAGCAGGCTCAGCCCCTGTGCTGCTCCCTCTCCTCAGTTTTTGGGAAGCCCTTTGGGATTTTACCAGGGGTTTTTGCCGCTGGGAAGTGGGTACCCCGAGACGCAGCCCATCCCTGAGGGTTCCCAGCCCCGTGTTTGTCCCCAGTGGGTGGATTTGGGCTGGTCCAGGCTCTCACAAGATCTCCTTTCTCCCTTGCAGATCCCGAGGACGTTGGCTGCAGTCCGCCCCTGCATCACGTGAGTCGAATTGATCCCCAAAGGGCTTGTCCTGGGCTGGGTGGTTGCTCAGTTTGCGGAAAAATAGCTGGAGTGTCAGTTCATAATGTCAGAAATTAATGTTAGCACGGAGGATCCTTGTTGCTATTCCGGCGTGAGCATCCTCCGGGTCCCATCCCGGCAGCGGATCTGCTGTTTCAGTCCCTTGCAGCAACGAGAGCCACATCTCCCGCTTTCGGCTTGCTTTTAGATGGCCTCTGACGAGGAGGATGCTGGAGGAGTGACCTCCAACGAGAAGGATCCTGAAGCTGTCACCTCCAACGAGGGGCCGCTGAGCGTCTCAGGCCACAGCGGCGCGGATCGCTCCGACAGCCCCAAGGAACCAGCTGAGGAGCCCGAAGCTATCAGCTTCCTCGGGGCGCTCCGGATACCCGTGAGTCGCAGGACGCCCCTCGCGTCGCGATGGGGATAGAGGAAAGAGCAAAGCCAGGGCAGCTCATCTCATCAATGGGGTGCCCACCGGGCAGAAAATTGGGGGGGAAAAAACCATCCTCTGGAGGAGGCTTGGGAGAAGGAAGCTCCTCTGATGTCTTCTCCTCTTCTCCCAGGGGGTGGTGGAGTTCTCCCTTTGCCTGCTCTTTGCCAAGCTGGTGAGCTACACCTTCCTCTACTGGCTGCCCCTCTACATCGTGAACGTGGGTGAGTTTTTGGGGAGGAGGGTGAGGTGGGAGTGAGCCTGGCAAGGGGAGCACCTCCTCACCCCTCTCCTCTCCCTCGCAGCTCATTTCGGTGCCAAGGAAGCCGGGGACCTGTCAACCCTCTTTGACGTCGGGGGCATTTTAGGTTGGTGATGAACCAGGGTGGGTGGATCAGGGATGATTTGGGGACAATCCTGGCTTTGATGGAAGCTCCTCTCCACAGAGCACTGCGGTGAGGTTTATTCAGCATTCACAGCACTCGGCCCTTGCTTTTATGTTACCATCCAGGTGACCATTGCAACACGTTTCCTCGGGTCTTGCTTGCTCAGGCTCTCCTTTTTCTTAGAGAAATAATACATTTTGGAGGCACGGAGGGGACCAGAGCTGCACGCAGGTGTAGGGAAACCATCTGCAGGGAGAAAGCGGTGTGCATAAATCAAAGCTCTTCCCTCTGATATTATTATATTATTAACCTTGGGGGTGTCTCGCTGAAAAGATGGGGCAGAAAAGAACAGGACGGTGCAGGATCCTCTTGGATTTTGGGTTAAGCCAGGGTGAAGCTTTGCCGCTGGTGTGGCATGACCGACACCTGCGACCCCATCTTGCAGGGGGGATCTTCGCCGGCCTCATCTCCGACTACACCGGTGGCAGGGCCACCACGTGCTGCGTGATGCTGGTCATCGCCGCTCCCATGGTGCGTTGTCACACGGAAAATAAACCCAGTCACAAGGTTTTCCTCTCCTCCGGCTCCTTTGCGTCACGGCCGCCTTCCTCTTCCCGAGCACCCGGGATGAGCTGGTCACGCGCTCAGCTGAGACGAGAGCTGGGATCGAGCCACGTGCCCAGATGCTCCAGGGATGGACGTGCAGATCTGGGGGCTGGGAGGGGATCGTAGAGTTCCTGACAGCTGAAAAACAAACCCTTTATGGTTTTTGGGTTTTTTTCCCTCCGTTCTGCCATAACCCTGCTCTGTCTTAAAGCCTTGAGGGTCCCACTGGTCCAGCCTCTTTGCTTTGCATCCCGAAAGCCTCCGTGCCGACGGCCTCACGCTCCACTGGCACTTGGACAGGACGTCCTTCCTGAGCACCTGCACAGAGCTCGTTTGGCTTTGCTGCCGCAAAAAACGCGGCTAATTAGCTGTAACCCAAGCCTGGCTGGCGCTGGGTCACGAGCCTCTCCCCTCCGAAGAAGCTGGCGCGCGCTGAAAAAGCAAAGAGGCCGCGTCACGTCCGCGTCCCCCGATAGTGCCGGTGGGGCAAATTACCGTCTGGCTTCAGCCGGCGGGGAGGCGGCGTGAGCCTCGCTGGGCCATAAATCGCGGCAGCACCTCCGTTTGCCAGCTGCCAGGTATTTCATCTGGCAGGCAGACGGCGGGACGTGGAGCCAAGGGCGCGCTTGGCTCCCCATCCCGGCTGGTGCTCTCCTCTTCAAATGCCGCGGCGGGAGAGGGGCTGTGGAGTTTGGCGCCAGCGGTAATTCAGGTCCCCACCTTCTCAGTCCTGTCCTCGGGATGCCGCTGCAAGGAAAATGCTTGGGAAAAACAGCCGGAATAGCCGTAAACTGGTTCATCCCATGTCTCTTTTCCAGTTGTTCCTGTATAACCACGTTGGCCAGAATGGCATCGGCACGTCGATAGGTAAGGAGCTCCGCGGCGCAGCCAGCTCCCGTTACCGAAGGGAGAAGGTGCTGCAGACTCACCTGCCTTTATTTCTCCTCTCGAGCCGGGCTCCCAGCCCAGAATTTGGGGGAGGGTGGTTCCCGATGAGCATTTGCTGCCTGCCGGGTGGGATCCCTGCGGAAAACAGAGACGAGCAGGAGGCGGATGCGCGGGATGGGGCCGACGGACCCAGAGTCCTGCTGCTGCCTGCACTTAAAGGCTTAATCTCTTCCCGGGTACCTCTGTGGCCACTTTGTTCCTCGCAGCGATGCTGATTGTCTGCGGTGCGCTGGTTAACGGGCCCTACGCTCTCATCACGACAGCGGTTTCAGCAGATTTGGTGAGTCACACCTCGGATCCTTCGCCCCAGCTTCCCTCCACACCTGAAGGCTGCTCCCTCTCTCCCGGAGGGATATTTGCTGGGATTTTTGCATTTTAGCTTTGTTTTCTGATGCCTCTGAAGCCCAGCGGAGAAGGGCAGGGCTGTCACACCTTGTGCCACGGCCACACGTTCCCTTAAATGTGGCTTCTTTTTCCTGTTCCTTTTTCACCCTGTCCGCATGACTCTGCTCTGGCCCTGATGCATCTCCTTCTAAGCATGATCCCAGTGGAAAAATTTGCTGGGAAATCACCTGGGATCGCTGTCTGCTGTTGGCATTCCCGGTTTTGTCATGGTTTGGCTGCAGACAGCGTCTGAGTTTGGTCTTTCTCATCCATCACTGGGTCCGATGCCGGGAAATTGCTGCCTGGAGCGTCAACAGCCTCACGCTAGGACTTGCCAGCTGTGAACCCCAAAGCCGCTTTTCCTCCTTACATTTTGCTCCTCCATCCCCACAGGGAACCCACGAGTCTCTCAAAGGAAACGCCAAAGCCCTTTCTACCGTCACAGCCATCATCGACGGCACAGGATCCATAGGTACATGCATCCAGGGAATGCTGAGCACCGATTTCTCCCGGTGCCGCAGTGGTGGGGGGGTCCTGGTCCCCTCTCCCCATTTACTAACGTGCCTTGTGCCCCCTTGCAGGTGCTGCGCTAGGGCCGCTGCTCGCAGGGCTCATCTCCCCCACGGGCTGGAATAACGTCTTCTACATGTTGATAGCAGCCGACGTCTTGGCTTGCCTGGTAGGTCCCTCCTCGGCAGGACTCGTTTTGCTCCCCTCGAGATTCGAGGGCTCCATTACAGCTGCCCGCTCGGGAGACAGCCAGGCACAGGGTGAACTGCAAATCCCCGTGTTGACTCCAAACCTTTGCCTCCATTCACTCGGCTTTTTCAAACGACCTCCTCCACGCGCAGTTTTAGTGCACGCCGTCTTCCCTAGGAAGAGCCTTAAAATTTATCTGCCGGCAATGGAAATGCTCATGCTGAGGCTGGTGGCTGCAGAGGGTTGGCCTCATGGTTGATCCTCCACCTTTCCTCTTGCAGTTCCTCGCTCGCGTGGTGGTCAAAGAGGTCCGCGGGTGGTGCGGCTGTATGGTGAGGAAGAGAGGGTACGTACATACCACCCCGGGGCGGCCTCCGGTCCCACGATGCCAAAACACGGCGTCGGTGCCGCTCCGGAAAGACGTTTGTTACCCCTTGCTGTCACTGCTGCGTCTCCGTGCAGGCATCACGTCGGGTTTCGTAGGGCCGTCCGCCCGACATCTTGCTCCTGTGGGCACAAAGACATTTCCACCTTAAGCCAGGGCAGCACCCACGGGATTTTATCCACCCGCGCCTCGCAAAACTCTCTTGGTGCTAAACGTGCTGTACTTGTGTCTTTGTAGCTCTAGCGTGCAGCTAACAGAGTCAGTGCTGGACGGGAAGTAGCTCGGTGTGAGTATCCCCGCTTAGAGCCCCGAGGATTAAATGCAAACGCAAGCCTGATTCACCCCGATTTTGAGTTTTGCTTGGCAGGCTCAGCCTAGAAACAGCCGCTCTGCTGATAATTTAAGGGCCAAGATCAAGATTTGGGATCAAATCATGATGGCTGGGGAAGAGAGGGCAGACGGGCGGGTGGGCAGCGCATCCCGGTCTCCGGCTGACTTACAAAACATCAGCCCAGATGCCCGATTAGCAAAACATTGATTAATGCACCCGAAACGGCCGAATTTATAGGCTGACTTGCCCACCCATGCTAATGAGCTTGATTACACAGAGCACAAGGCTCGCTAATCAAATCACTGCAGCAAGGGTGTAAATAAGCTCTGAATCAGCACTGACCCGTCTCCGATTGCCACCGAATCCCCCACGCAAGCACCAAGGGGGAAGGAGTCGCAGCCAGTCCTGGTGGTGGGGGTGCCAGACCCCGGACCCGCTCTTGCGAATGTTTGGTCCTTTATATCTTGTGTTTGCAGGTGAAAGACCAATAGTCTGGGCCTCGTGCTGCGGTAAGTGCGGCCCAAATCTTCTCCAGCCGCCGGCGGAGGGCTGTCGGGCTCCGCTCTCCTGTGCCGGGGCTGGTTGCGGCGAGCACTATCCTGACCGGGTTGGCACCAATCCCATTTGCACCAAAATCCGGCTGCTTTGTGCCGGGAGGGGGAAGCAGCTGCCTCGGTCTGTGGAAATACCGCACTGCCTTTGAGGGCTTTGGGGAGCGTGTTGTCTCTGGAGCAGCTTGCGGAGAGGAGGCGCAAACACTGGGGGGTTTTTTTGGGGACATTTCGGCTTTGGCTGGAGACCAAACGGTGGCCGGATCTCCTCCTCGTGCCCTGCTTCTCCTCCGGGTTTGTGGTGCAGCTGGGGCTGGGGTTGCCCTGCAGAGCCGTTTTCCATTTCCATCTCTCCGGCAGCGCTGCGGCACCCATCGCCGATCCCAACGCCTGCCGAATGGCGCCCGCCGCGTTCAGCCGCTCGCTTCTCTCCCTGCAGGTTTAAGGAGTTTTGACGTGTCCTCCCCGTGAGCCGCCCCGAGCTGAGAGGCCCGGAGGGAGGAGAGAGGCTGGGGTGCGCCGGGAGCACCTCCGTCTCGGCAGAGCCAAGGCACAGCCTCGGGCACGGCGCGGCCCCGCGGGCTCGTACCGCTACCGTGGGTTTGCTTCAGAGGGAGGCAGCGGCAAGGAGCAGTCTGAGGGCCCCGGCCGACTGGTTTTCTGGGCCGATTCTTCACCGTCGGCTGTTTTTATTAATAAAAATGTGCAAAAGCTGTGCTGCCACTCCGTGCCCTTTCCTGGTGGGGCTCGGCCAGGTCCGTGTGAACTTGGGGGAGATGACTACCCCCCTTTTCTTGCTTTTCTCCACGTGCAGCCTCTCGTTTGCAAGCCTGCCCCATGCCAGCACTCGGTATTTCAGGATATTGGACCAGGAGGGCTGCGCCAAATCACTTAAGGCACTGCCACATGGACAAAGCACTGCTCATTCTATGTAGAGAACATCTCCGAGCTTTTCACTGAGCCCAAATTAAGTTGGTTTTGCTGCTCATCTCATCCCACTGCAAAAAACCCCACCCAAACCCCAGCATTTTTCCTAATTATTACAATTCCTAATTCATCCCGTTTAGCCTGAAAAGAAGGATCCACAGCCACACATCAGCTCCTCAAGCACCTTGGGCACTCTCCCTCAGTCCAGCGCAGGGCAGCTGATTGTCTTCATTAGACGCCTCCTAATTAGGAGGAGCTGTGCACCAGGCGTCCGGGAGGTTAAACCGCACCAGGCTGGCCACGCGGGCTCCCTGGGGCAGAGGTGGGTCTGGGAGGCCCCCGGCAGCGTCATTTAAGGTGAGGGCCAGCTGTGAACCCGTCCGAGGGGGTGGGGGCTCCCAAACTTTGATGCGCAAGCAGCCGGGGCGCAGAGGGTGTTTGCGAGCCCTGCGGTGCATTTCCCCAGCGAGGGATTGCGCCCGGGGCAGGCTCTGGGTCTCCGTCCAGGGGAGAGCAGCGCCGGGTGCCAGGGGCTGTGTTTATACCCGGTATAAATCTGAACTCTAATTGACTTCACCTCCTTGGATCTCAACCCGAGGAGAAAACATCTGGGCCTGATGTGATTTTATTAAGTGCTGATTTCATCAGCGAAGGGGAAAAAAAAAGAAGGGAGAAAAAAAAAAAGAAAACCTGCTGGCCGGTTGGATCGGCTCCCTGTAAATCCCTGCAAGGTGATGGAGCGGCACGGGGGGAGGAGAGCGGCGGCTGCACGTTCAAGGTGGCGCTGGCCTTTGGTCCCCTCCACGCTGACCCCCGGGAGCGAGCGGAGGTGCTCGATGGGGCTTTGAAAACTCGCCAGTTGCCTGCTGGTCCCTGGGGGAGAAAGCAGGAAATAATGCTGGAGCAGGCAGATAAAAGCAAAATCCCCAACTGCCCCTTTTTCCCAGAAAAATAACTGCCCCTCGGGGCAAACCCCGATGGAGCTTGAGATGCCACGCACCGGGCTGAGAATGGTTATTTCAGTGCACGCATGACCGAGCTTTCTCTTTTGCCATCCACCTTGTGGGGGAGGATGGCAGGGGGGGCTTGAAACACATTTTCTAGCAAAAAATCCCACAAGCCTTGACACACGCAGGAACTTACTGCAAAAGCAAGTTGGTTTGGTTTGGGTTTTTTCTGCCCCCCACCTCCTGCCTGTTCTTTCAGCTGCTCACAGTTTTTCCGGGACAAATTTAGGCTTGGGCCACGTCCCGCTCGTGTTTGGAAAGTCTGAGCAGCTTTGGCTGCACTGCCAGGAGTGAGAAGAAAGGGCAGATGGCCCATGACTGTTTTAAACTTTAAAAAAAAATTAAAAAAAAAATAAAAATGAGGCAAATGCCAAAGAAAACCCCAGATCTCGCCGAGATTTTAGAAATCGAGGGGTGGGTGGGAAGGCAGGGGGGGATCCCCTGGGTTTGCCTCAGCCAAAGGACTTTAAATGGAGCCGAGCTCCTCCGGGAGAAGTTTGCAAGACTCACCTCATCTCGTTCCTCCTCCGCTGGAGAAGGGGCCGCTGCTTTTCCCCCTGCCGCGAGCCCCTTTCGGCGCAGCATGGCGGCGAGGGAGCTGCGCGAGCCAGGAGACCGTGAACAGGCGTCCGCTGCTGTCCTGCGGATGGGAAGAAACATTGTGCCCGAAACGAGCTTGTTAGGATCACGTTTGGTAAATGCAGAGCTTGGGTGTTTTTCTATAGGTGACAACGCAGCCTCCATCCCCCCAGCGACACCGTTTCGGCCGAGCTTTACCAGGAGAGGCGGCGAGGGAAGGGGCTGCAGGTTTGGAGGAATGCCGACGGTCCGCCGAGCTGCCGTGAAGGTGAAGAGGTGGCTGGGGCACGGTCCGTAATTACCTATGCAAGGAGCAGGCGGTGATCACTGAAGGGCTTTTTAATTAGCAGCCAAAGGCAAAGCGGGATTCAACAGCAGGGAAGCTGAAGTCAGCAAAGTCAAGGTGGAAATAAGAGGCCAGCTTTTACCAGCGAGGGTAATTAACTGCCGGCAGAGCGCAGCACGAGGCGTGAGGAATTGCCGTCATTCAAGGGCCTTAAATCAAGGAGAGGAGTTTCTCCCGCAGACGCTTGCTCTCCCTCCATCCCCGCTCAGGCACTGCTCGCCGCCCGGCGTCGGGCAGGAGGGAGCAGCTGCCGAGCCTGGGATGAACTGGGTACCGGCATCCCGGAGTGGGAGCATCCCTGCTCGTTTCTAACGAGCCACGCAGGGAATTTAGGGAGGAAAAGGGCTGTTTTCCCGCCTAACCTGAAAGCTTGGCCACCTTCCTCCTGGCATGCACGGTACCTTGTGCAAACATCCCTTTTTTGGCACAGCAGGCTTCTTGTGCTGGGATTTAGCGGAATTTTTTGCCTGCATGGGGCTGGCTCCTTGGGTCACGGAGCACCCAGCGCTCCCACAAAAAAATATTAATCATGGGATCGTTTACTCAAAGTTTTGGGAAAAAGCTAGGCCGGAGTGGGGCTCCTTGGCTATACCATCTCCCGAGCTCCAAACACCTCCGCCAGCAACTGAGAGGTTGGGATTTAAGCCAAATCCACCCTCCTGCTACACATTAATTGCAAAAAAAAAAAAAAAAAAAATATTAATCAGGGTGCTAGGCAGATGTGCTAGCAAGAGTTTATCCTCCAGGAGCCGAAGGCTTGGGAGGGGGACGGCAGAAAAGAAAATCACCATTTGGGGCTGGCTGGAAAGCAGCTCGGGCTCATACCAATTCCTTGACGCGGTCTTTCCTTTCCCAAAAATAAACAGGAACCGTCTGGAAAGCCCCTGCGCGGGGAGGAGCAGAATTGCCCAGAATAAATAAATACACTGAGAGAGCCTGGGTTGAGTTCATCCAGCCGGTTGTTCCCGGCTGCCAAGGGTGGCGAAGGATGAGGATGGAGCTCGAAATGTCTTGGGGGGAAAACGAGAGCACGTGGGGCTCTTTCCCCAGTTAATGACATTTTTGGGAAAGCGGCCTCCTCATGCAGGAGCCACCACGTCCCCCCTGCAGCGCAGCTTTCCCCAAAACACCCCCCGCGCAATGAGCCTTTTGACTGATTTTTAGTTACAAACGGATTAAGGGGACGGAAAAAGCAAATATCTTAGGCTTATCTACAGCGCAAAACTCGAAGAAGCTTCACATTTCCGCTTTTAGGGTTGGGGTTTTTTTAGCCCCCCCAGCTGCTTTTGCCGCAGCTTCCCCATTTATCGGGCTCGGAGCCTGGCAAAATGCCGCCGTCTCCGGCTGGCACGGCTTGCCCCCGTGGCCTCACCGAGGCTCTGCGAACCAGCCCGCTGCTCTCGCACAAGCACGGGGAATAAAGACACAGCAGGCGCAGAGCCGGAGCGAGCTGCAAGACTAGCTTTGTGTTCATAAACGTTATTAAGATGATGAATTAAATATGAATTTTGTTTCAGGCGTAACTTCAAAATCACCAAGAGACCCGACGCGCTTGTGTTGCATAAATGCTCGGCGTGTTCCTTAACACGATAGTTCGACTCCCTTGGACCTAAGCTTCAGGATGGGAAGGGACTGAGCGTTTACGTGGCTCGAAAAGTACAGACACCTCTCCTCTGGCTTTTTTTTGAAATGTACTTACACGTTTCTCGCTGACCGAGTTAGGGCTCCTGGGTGCTGAGGCTTTTTCTGCAGGGGAAGCGCTGTCTCCGAGCCCACTAGCTCTGCCTTATTAATCTTTCATGTCCTGATAGTGATATTTTGTGACTGACAGCTGGCAGGACAGGGCTGGAAGAAGCCAGACAGTTCTTTTATTTACTGTTCACCATCTTCAGTTCAAAATGAAGAAAAAAAAAAAAGTCTCTAAAATGAGGAGGGGGGGGAAATCTGTATGAGAGCTTTGAGTTTCTTGCCCTCAAGTTTTCGGTTGTATCGCCCCTGAACGCTGCTCAGGGCTGCGGCGCTGTCTGGCACGTCAACCTCACAGCCGCAAAAGGTTGAGCGGCTTCGTCCCTCCGGAGCGGGAAAACGCGAGCCGTAACGTAACTCACCTCACCCAGCTACCGCGGGGCACCGCTGGGAACCTCTCCCGGTGCGGTACGGATGGCAAAGGCTCCTTCTCTGCTCCGAAATGACCGTGCCGTTCTCCGGGCCACTGAAACCCCTTTTTTTCCTGCAAATGAGTTAAAATCCTTGGGATATTTCACGTGAGAAAATAAACCATCACTGGTGAGGGATGGCTAAGACGGCGCAAAGCGGTTGTTAGCGGTAGTCGAGTACAGACATCCAGCCTGCGCGAGCCGCTGCTACCAACGGATTGATTTGCACGCCGCGCTGTCTGCCAGCTGACGGCTTGGCCCAGCCTCCCCGCTTCGCTTCACGGGGCTGTTCCTCCCCATTTCTGTGGGAAAAAATAGGGAGAAAAAATGGGATTTGACCCCATTGCTGCTGCTGAACAACATAAAAAGTGTTTCTTTCACCCTTACAAGGAAAGGTATCAGATCTGTAGCGATGTTTTTATTTTTCAGGGTAGCAGAAACTGTAAGTTTTCTGCTTCTTACCCAGGACGGCAACTCAGGGTCGCGACAGGATTGTTTAGCACAGGGAGGCAAGACCTGACGATTTTAATTTGCCCCTTTCGGGATTATTTTGCACATTGTTCCCTCCCCAATCCAAAGGCTCAGGTTTCCAGTCACAGGGACCATCCCCAACGATCCACAACCACGTGCCAAATTTCAAACAAAACCCCACGTCTGTCAGGCGGTTTTCCAAGACACCGTCACCAAAGGTGACATCCCTGGAGAATAAATAAAGGCCAAGCCAGGGGTTTCTCAGAGAGTTTTATTAAACTAATGTGAAAAAGGAATGATAACAAACCATCTCTTGTGGGTAACAATAACAAACCATCTCAGCTCAGTCCAATTCATTGAATCAAGCATAGGACAAAGTGCATGGATTTCAACTCTCCTGTAAAAGAGGAGAGAGATTAAAACACCTTTGCAGTCTACAGAGGCTTTAACTCCCCCCGGAGAGGAAGGCGCTCGCGCTCAGTTCAAATTTTGCTTTTGAAGATGCAAGATGCAGGGCTGGGTGCAAGCGACACGCTTCACTTGCTTCACCAGCTCTTCCTGAGCTTGGGAAAATCGACGCGTTCACCTCCAGAACAGTCTCCCGGTCTCCCTTCCTGGTTTATTGCCATGAAAATAGGATTTCTTCTTCGCTGCCGCTAGCTGCTGTGGAGTGGTTTGGCGTGCACTGGCTCCATGAGGTGGTAAATCAGGAGCAGGAACAGGCACCCAAGCACAACCAGGCTCATCACGGCCAGGAGGACGAAGCGGCCGATAAAGAAGGTGTCCACAATCTGCGGAAAATGGGGAAAAAAAATTTAAAAAATAAAAAAAAAATGACCACAACACACATCACAGCATTGGTCTGCTCCAGGAGGGAGCACGCCACATTCTGGAAAAGAAGATCACCCCAGGAGGAAAACCTCAGGGGTTCCCCCAGATTTCTCCCCTTGCTTTTCATTCCCGACATGGGCGCTCTCTGTGGGAAGCGGGATGCGTGACAAGCGATTGAAAGAAGAATCCCTCTCCTCTGAAAAAAGCCACTCGTGGGAAAGCTAATGTGGAGGAAAGGAGCAGCACAGTACCAAGCATGGGGAAGAAATACGAGTCAAAACCTGCAGCAGCTCTCCCCAGCCACAAACATCCCAGCGCTGCAAGGAGCTGTGTACAATTCTTCCCTTTTAGAAGGGAAATGGGGAAAAAAAGAAAAAAAAAAATTACAAGACACGGCAGCAAGGCAAGACACAATGAAAAGCCAACCACAAGAAGGCTGGTTACGAAATCATCCTCTCGGCCCCTGAGACTACCCCAGAGCTTCACTCACCCCTGGCTCAGTTTTATAAACCGCATTAGCACACGCTTAGCCTTGGCGTTGCTGCAGAAAGAGTCTCTTGTGAGCAACGCGTTGGCTCCTTCTGCACGTTTCACTTTTTAATTAGCCAATTAGCAGAGTTTCGGTGCAGGAAACCCAGGTCATGTATTATTGATACTCAGGGCAGGTCCAGTCCAATTGAAGATCCGAAAAAAAATAATAATAAAAAAAAAAGCTTTCCATTTCTATTGGCCTCCCGGGCACAAACATGCACTCGGCTGCCCTTCATCTCGCTTCCAACCTTTACACGAACAGGTCCACACAAGGCAGAAAAAGAAAAATCTTACAAGGATGTTTAGTAGGGATTTACACAGATCAAGATCGAGAAGAGCAATAATTAATGTACATTAATAATAGAACAGAGGAAACGGCACCTAAAACGCCACAAAACTTCATGTATTCAAAGCTCAAAGAGCTCTGGGGAAAGCTCAAGACGACTGCGGAGGCAGCCTGATGTGACCTGAAATCGGGAGATCCCCGTGCCTGACAAGGGGCTGACTAAAACCACAGATGGCTCCACGCTTGAGTACAGAAATACCCTACAAGGGAGCCAAAGAGCCATTAAAACAGAAAACGGAGCTGGGGGGAAGCGAAAGGCTGCAGAATTAGGGAGAAAATTATCAAAACGACCTGCCGTGTGGCTATCGGTGTGCTCCAAGGTGTGTTGGAAGACGGAGGACACGCAGAGAGCCAGGACCAAGCTGCGAAAGGGGATGGCAGAGCAGGAGCAGAAGCTGCTTGGAGCTCAGGGCTGAGCTGGGAGGGATAAAAGCACGAGGGCGATTCCTGCACAGAGCCCCTTGTGCCTGGAGACGGGGGCTAAAGCCCACGGGTCACGTATAACAGCACATAAATAAGGGATTTTGTTAAGGAAATGAACAGATCCCTGCTACGTGAGCGACACGGCCTGCGCTGACAGGAGCCTGCACCGGAGCAGGAGCAGCAGGAGACTGAAAAGGCAGCGCAGGGCCATCCCTGAAGTAAAGGCCCACCCCGGGGGCCATGGGGCACCCCTGGGGCCTGCTCTGAAGGGCCTCAGGGTGGCTGTTGGGGCCCATCCCTGAGGTAAAAGCCCACCCCTGGAGCCTCAGGGCGGCAGCTGGAGCTTTCCCTGAGGTAAAAGCCTATCCCCAGGGTCTTTGGGCAGCTGCTAGAGCCAGTCCTGAGGCAAAGGCCCATCCCTGGGCCACATCCTAAGGTAAAGGCCCATCCCCGGGGCTTCGGGGCAGCTGCTGGGGCCCATCCCTGAGGTAAAGGCCCATCCCCGGGGGCACCCGTGGGGCCCATCCCTGAGGTAAAGGCCCATCCCCGGGGCCTCGGGGCACCCGTGGGGCCCCATCCCTGAGGTAAAGGCCCATCCCCGGGGGCACCCGTGGGGCCCCATCCCTGAGGTAAAGGCCCATCCCCGGGGCCCATCCCTGAGGTAACGTCCCGTCACCCCCGGGCCCGCTGGGCCACTCAGGCCGCGCTGTGGGCTCACCTCGGCGGCGGCTGCGGCGGCTGTGGCCGGGCGCTCGTCCTCCCGGGGGAAGAGCAGCAGCGCGGCGCTGAGGACGGCGGCTCCCAGCGTCACCAGCACCACGGCGAACCTGCGGGGAGAGGCGGGCGGAGCGGTCTCAGCACCGGGCCCGGCCTGATCCCCACTCCCCACCCCTTCCTTCCTTCCTTCCTTCCCGCTGCTCACCGGGCCCGGCCGGAGGCGCGGGAGAGCGCCAGGCACAGCAGCAGCGCCAGACCCCAGAGCAGCTGCAGCACCAGCACCCCGGGCCCCACACCGAGCACCGTGCCCGCCATGCCGCTCCGCCGCCTCTTCTCCCTAGCAACTGCGCCGCGCCGCAACGACCGAGCCAATCAGCGCTACCCGCCGCTTGTCCGCCGATTTCCATTGGCTGTAAGGCGGGACGCGGGGGCGGGGCCGAGGTTTTTCCCGCGCTATGAGAGGAGGGGGCGTGGCATCGGGCTCCGTGCTCCCCGGTCCCGATCCCGATCCCGGTCCCCGATCCCGGTCCCCGGTCCCGTTCCCGTCCCGGTCCCCATCCTCCCAGGAGCAAGGAGCTCACAGAACCCTCCTCCCACCGCTTCCCCTCCCGTGGCCGGTGTCCCCATCCCGATCCTGGGAAGCGCTCCCCGGTAGAACGGGAATTTCCCCCATCCCCGGTTCCTGTAGCAAACGGATCGGTGCTTAATTAACCCTGCGTGGTGGGTTAATTAACCGGCTGTGCCACCGGCCGGAGCCGCCAGCCGGCTCCTGCCCGCCACGCTGCAGGGAGCATCTCTGTCTGAACAAGGTTTCACACACACCCCCCCCCGAACCCCAGAAATTCAGGTGCCTGCGCCCCCAAAATATTTAGGGCCAAAATCAGGCAGGTTTGGTTAATATGCACACGGCTGGGTTTTGCACCACTGTGCGACAGCCACACCGGGGGCTGAGGGCCTCCGAGCCAAGCCGAGGAGGTTTGTCAACGCACCCAGCAGCTTTTAATACCGAAACAAGAGAAATTTCCATTTTCGACCCAATTTTCCGCTTGTTTCTTCCCCGTCGCATCTCGCCCATCACATTCCAGCCGGTACGTGCGGCTCGTCTACCAGTTAACCCGGATAAAAGTAAATACGTTGATATATTCAGTTTTTTCCTCTCAACTACCTGAAGTCTGACGGTACTTTGCATAAAACGTCGCGTAACTGATGTTTTCTTTCTGTCGTTTCTTTTAATGGGAGGAATAAAACGGCGATTAATTATGCTGCGCGGCACCGACCTGCCTTTTCCTGCGATGAAATCAAAGTCGCCAGCGTGACATCAACCAGTTTGACAAGCAGAGCGCAAACTGTCTCTGACACCTGCCTTTACTTGGCATCGAGTAGGAACCGCCTGCCAACATATTAAAAGCGTATGTTTGATAGCAAACTCCTTCCCGCACCGTCTCGTGCCGTTAATCCCACCAGAAACGTGGGTTTTGTTTGTTGTTTTTTTTTTTCCCTTCTGCAAACCCAACGTTGGCGATGTCCGTTTTCCCCATCGTCTTCCCAACCCTTCTCTTCTGTTCTCGCCCATGTTTCCTGCTCCTGTCGGCAACCAGAAATTATAAATTGGCCCCTGTTGTTTCAGAATCCCCCTTTGCTTTTCTCTGTTGTCCCATTTCTTTGCATTTTTTGGACTCTAGTTGTTTGTAAAACCCCAAATTTCTTCTTTATAGCCCTGTTTTCATAGAAACCCTTCTCTTTCTGCCATTCCTCTTCCATCCTTTGGCTTTCCACCTAAACCTGCTCATTTCTGTCCATCAGCCAACGAGGCTTTTCCTTTACTGAAGTTTCCCTATTCTACCTTTTATCTGCAGCCTTTACAACAGCATCTTTAACCTGTTCCCATATCGACCGGCTCTTTTCACTATTTATTATCTCCTCCGTCTCCTCTTGGTGCTGCCCGGTAGTTTCTCGATGCCAGCAATGACGTCATTCAGCAAGTTCAAGAGGTTGCAGCAGAGAGCTTGAATCATCCGGTTATTCAGCCCACGCCACGTCCCAGATATTTGGCCGGAGGTCGAAGAATAAATCTGATATATGCCCTGGCAACCACATCCAGCGGCCAGGTTTTAGCCATGTCCATGGTGATTTTAATCCCATCTGTTGTATCCAGCATAGTTGGGCTGATGGTAACTCAAGCACTAAGATTTGGAGACGAAATGACGCCCAGCATCCCAACGCACTCCAAAATATCCCTATAATATTTATTTATATGGCACATACAGTGTTGCAGCAGGGCTATGTGTTTCTTTGAGCGCAACGGAGGCAAACTATAAATCCACGGGTAAGGAATTTGGAGAACAAACCTCACCGGTGTGATATTCCCAACCACAACCTGCCTTAGAAATTTCTTCAACCCATTTGCAATGAAACGCGTTGTCCTACGCATCCTTTTCTTTATCTCAGCATCAGAAATGCCTTGGCAGGGATTTGCCTTTACGGGATTGCTCCGGCAACTGATCACTTGAATGCAAAGATTAGATTTTTATGGTCAAATAAATATATTGTTGTCCTGAAATAGGGTGGGTTTTTTTTCCCCAGCTTTTAGCTGCTAGGATTTGGTATCATTTGCTGCTTGTGTCAGGGTGGCATTGCACCTGTAAAAAAAAACAAAAACAAAAAAACAAAAAACCACACAAGAAAGGGGGGAAAAAAGCACTGCTAATTATAAAATGTGAATTGAAAAATGTAGGAAAGCAGCAGAAATTGAGGATTTTTGCCTTGTTTGCAGCAATTGCTTGAGAAACTTCCTATGTGTGGTGTTTTTTTTCCAGGATAACAGTCGATGTGGGGACGTCTGCCGGTATTGCAGATCCGGGTTTCTCCGAGACTTTTGACTTGCACCACGGTGGGGTTTGCATCCAAACCCTTGCGCTGGGGACAAGGCACATCAAACCGATGACAAGCAATGTGGTGATTAATTCCAGGTCCGTCAATTTGATATCGATAACCTGGGTACCATAAAGCCTTTACTGGCAAGGCTCTTGAGCGATACCCCACTTTACGCGGTAAAGAAGGAGAAGCGGAGTCATCTGGATGCTCACGGCCCGTCAAAACCCAACATGAAGGATTTATTTGGACGCAAATAATTCAGGTGGTCGCCAGTGGATGGGAGACGCTGTCCTGGAGCAATTCAAAGGATGCTTCATCACCCCGGGCGGGTTTTCCCAAGGAAAAGACGACGGGGTTGCGGCATTTCTTGGCAAAAATATGAAAAAGATCCTGATGTTGGAATTGGGCAAAATGGGTTCGGCAGAGAGATGCAATTAGCACCGAGGCTAATTAAACACTTGGCCCAGGAGGATGGAGAGGTCACCTTACTGCAAGGCAGGATCAGATGGATCAAAGCTCTTTTGTAAGATGCCGCTCGAGGAGCACCCCCCGGAAATGGGGTGGGTTTGGGTCGAGATGGCCTTTTTTGGGTTAAAACCTGCAAATCCACCATGCCCGGCTCATCCCAGTGGCCCAAATGACCAACATGATCTAATATCAAATAATATTAAATGATCAACCTCTTGGCGACGGAGTTGGAAGCGTTGGGGGGAATTGATTTAAAACTCTTCGCGCAGTCGTAAAACTTGCAGTTTTACAGCTGGAGCTCCCCGACGCTCAAGTATTAGAATTAAAAAGAAACAGGCGTTGATGCAAGCAAGAAAATATTCTGCTCCTGATTTAAAGACTAGCAAATTGCTAAATATTTTTATTAGCGGCAAATTTGCAGCTTGCTGGAACTAATTTCACGCCCGGTAGATATGGAGCTTAAGCTGGGGATGGCGTTAAATTACTCTCTTGTGAAGGTATTTAATGATGGGCACGCCGTTAGATGGTGGGGACCTGGCTGGGGACCCCCTTTTTTGGGGTGTCACCTCCTGGATTGGGAGCCCAAGGACGGCGGCCGGGGGAAGTTCTTGAAATATTGGTACAAACCCATCATTTCTCCCCACAAGGTGGGATAGGAACCACCAAATCCCCCTCATTTGCATAAATTTGCTTACGGAGGTTTGTTGCAAATGGGTCCAGGAGCGGGGCGGTTGCGGGTCCCCAGGATCTTCCAGCCTGGAAAGATGCTGTTTGTATTTTTGGGGTGGTTTTGGCCTTATTTCATATAATAATCTTATTTAGGATGTTCAGGGTTTCATTGCTTTAATTGCTTTTAAAATTTATTTAATTGCTTTTAAAATTTATTTAATTTATTTTAAAATGTACTTAATTGATTTTAGCTATTTTAATTGAATTTTTTTTTTTATTTTTTCCGGACATTCTGGGTTTAATTGATTTAAGAGGCGGGTAAAGTCGGGCACGGTTGGATCCCTGTGTGCCGCTCGCCCTCCACAGCCGTTATTTCCATGTCTTCTTCCTCAGCCAGAGGTTTTACACCTTGGAGAGGGTTTTCCAGCCTGGATCCTTCCATCCTCCTTCTACAAAGCCTCCGGGTGCACTGGGAACCACCCAGCTTCATGCAACGAGCAAAACCCATCCTGTTTCGGTTTGCCTGGATACAAACCGGGACAGGTGCAGGGATGGGATCGGAGGATGCGGAGCCCGAGAAAGCAAAGCAAAGGCGTCGAGAGGATCCAATTACCCCTCTAAAAATACCTCCGGGGGGTGGCGGTGGTAAACAAGAGCTATTTAAATTCCCCGGTCCGCTTTCCGCGGTGGAAATACACGAGGTTAAATAGTTCTCCCTGACTTTTTGGAGGACGTGTATGGCCGAGAAGCGCTAAGTTGCCCTTTTCTGCAGAGAAATCCCTAAGAAAAGAAATTTAAAAGAATAGGAGAAGGTTTGTAATGGCTCCGGTGGGGATACGGTGTTCTCTCGCAGGAACCCACTTCGGATTATCTTTCTCTTGCTGATGGCGGAAATCAATTTTAATCGTCCTGACGGGAAATGAGGATGTAAGACTTCAAACAGAACAAATCCTGCAGCATTAAAAAAAAAAAAAAAAAAAAGGGATATGAAGTCACTTTTAACATAATTAAAAAATATCCCATCCCAGCAAGAGGAGATACCTCTAAATGCCCCAAAAGGCTTCAGCTGATGGGGAGGTGGAGGAGCGAAAGTATTTCCTGCCGTGGGACGAGTCCGACCTCAACCGAGAAGAGCTTGGAGAAGGTGGATGGAGGAAGACGAGGTGTCTCCATCATGGCCCGTTATGGTTCAAAATGCTCCCGAGTGGAAGTCAATCATTTTTTGGTTTTGGTGACTTTTTTATACTAAGCGCAATTTTAATTCAGTGCAGTAAATTTGGACACCAGTACAACTAAGGCTTTTTTCATACTTGGCTCTCTGAAGTTAAAGCAACTGCAGAGCGATTTCCCCAAAAAAAACCCTAAAAAAAAAAAAAAAAGGTCCTATAGTTGTCTTCTGTCATAGAGTGACTTTTCCCCATGGGATCAAAGGCCCTGGGTGACATCGTGACAAAATCTGACCCGGCCGAGGAGAGGAGGGAGGAGAGAGAAACCTCCTGAGGGACCTAAATTGGGTTGTAGAGCCCTTCCTGGGTGCTGCGAGTGACGGGGCAGAGGCAAAGCTCGAGGAAGGAGGCAAAGAACTGATGGAAAATGAGCATTAGAAGGTCGAGGGGAAAAAGGAAAGGCAAGAACAGGGTCTGGGGGGGATGATAAAAATTAAAATTTGCTTTTATAATGGCATTCCCGAAGGTGCTATAGCCCATGGTGTGATGTTTTTCCAAGAAACTTCTATTTCCCATAGGTTTCTCCAAAAGCCACTATTTCCCATCAATCTTATCCTTAAAAGAGCACCAACGTGAGACCTCCTTGTGTCATGGCTTCTGGAAACCGCTCACCTTTACCCGTGTCAACCTCTTCCTCCTTCCAACCCGAGAGTTTTCCGGTGGGAAACCAAAGAGTCACCGATAATGAAACCCTCCACGCTTCACTTAAAGTGGCTCATCATCATTAGTTCTTTTGGTATTCCTCGTAACGGCATTAATCCCCCGCCACTCATTAGGCTTTAATGTACCCGTAAGATGTTCATCCGTAGTAATTCAATCGCAATTGAGTGGTCGATGATGTCTCCTTATCGGAAAGGGTTGAGCGATGGCAACGTCCATCCACGGCGGGATGTTGGGTGACCGCGAGCAACCAACATCTGTTGAAACGGCCCAAATTTGTCGCCGCGCTCCCCAAGACTTGCAGGCAGGAGGTTTTGGGGCCGCCAAGGCCTGTTTGCAGTTTTAATTATGGTTTTATCCTCCGCTCCTTGCAACACCTTGCTCTCGCCCTTTTTCATTTGACATATATCGATTTTTTTCCCCCCCGTTCCCCAGGCGGCAGCTTGGATATGATGCAGCTGTTGTTGTTGCTTTTTTTGTTGTTTTTTCTGTTTTTGGTTTTTTTTTTTTTTTTAAATTTAATTTCCTTCCTTATTTGTGTGTGGCGGCGGTTGAGCTTGGACATGCGAGGTCAAAGCACCGCGTGGCTCCCGGGAGCTTCCTTCAAAAGTCACGGTGTTGTCCTTAGGCTCTCCTCTCCCTGAGTCCTGAGCACGTGGGATGTGGTTTTATATCCCGAAATTAAATTTTGGATTTTCACGCACCTCAGGGTCACCGGTAAAAAGGATGTTCTTGTGTATCCGGCCATCACGGCACTCGATCAACTTCTGGCTTCGTCCTACCACTCATAGGAGGGACAACACAAGGATGGAGATCACCCACCTCTCATGGACTTCCCTGGGCTGCACCAACCTCGCCGGCCGGGCGTTTCTCCTCGTCTCTAACCTAATTTTTTAATTACTGGTGGATGGCAGACAAAAGAGGAGACGAGTCCTTTCTGCTGCGTCGCGACTTCGTGGTGCTTCCAAAACCACGCACCGGTTGCCCCGTGTTCTCCAAGGGCACCGGTTTATTTCAGCCCTGAGGTTTTGGTCTCGGATCCGAGGATCTTTGCATCCCAATGGATGCGTAAACTTTATTTTCCTTTCCTTTGCCTGCAGAGGAGATATTACGTAGTGCTTTGGTTTTCTGAGGTCCATCAGCAAGTCTCTGAGGTAACTCCAGCAGCCAAGGCTATGAATCCCTTAGATGGTATTTAAGATACTTTTGGGTAACCTGTGGAAAAAAATAAAATAAAAAAAAAATTAAAAGGCGGCTAAGCAAAAGGCTTTGAGGGCTGTAAAAAAGCAGAATTCAATCCCTGCAAACTTTTCCTAGATGTAATTTCAGGAGAGATCAAAGATGACACTAACCTAAGGAAGTAAAGCTACTCAAAATTCAGAGTTTATAGTCCATCTGTCTCTTTGCTTCAGGGAGCCGGTATTAAATTTATTGCTAAATAAAACAAATAAGCCTAGGAAAAGTCAGCGTCAAAATCTGCATACTCGTAAGAGAATTATCAGAGCTCTCTTGTTATGATGGCTGCTTCTCAATTTGCATCTTTAAAGAGTTGTGACCATCTCTCCGCTTCTCCCTTCGCCGGATCCTCCGAAGCCAAGGCCGGTGCCGGCGGTTGGCACCGCGCTGCATCGCTTGGTTTAGAGAGATGCTGAGGATGAAGGTTGAATTCCCATCGTGGACCGAAGCGAAACGAGGGTGGGGAAGTGATGCTGAAGCCCAGCCAAGGTGAAGAAACATCTCAGGTGGAGCCAAAATTTAAAAGGGCAGGATTCAGCATCTCCACGTCACTTGTGCCAGCTGTCTGGTACCCAACCACCGCAGAAATCCAAGTAAAAAATAAGTTGGGGGGAGTGTTTATTGCTTTACCTGGCTTATCCCATGAACCGACCCTAGTTTTTATTTTCACGCTGTTGGTACAAGGTGTAGTTTAAGGGTAATTTAGATTTTTTTTTGTTCCCCCCGCTGCGTGTCCCTCCAGCCCATCCCTATCTCAACCAGCCGATATCGCCTCTGGAAAACAGACTCCAAATCTTGCCCAAGTGCTGGAGGTAAGTTGCTTTAAACATCCAGATCCTCCTTTTTTTTTTCCTTTTTCTTTCTTTTTTTTTTGTTTTAATCCTGGAAATGCTTGGGAAAGGATCGGTCAACGGGATGCTGGCAGTAACTGTGCATGGGAGAGCCTGAAGGAGCGGCAAGAACCGGCCGCAGACTTTATTACTCCTTGAAATTAAACATTAAAAAGGAGTAAGTTGGGGATTTTCTAATCAAAATATATATAACCTGCCATTTATCCAGCTTTTTTTCTCTGGAAGGACCTCATCATTAATGAGCCAGCATTAACCCCCGCTCAGCCGGCGCAGGGCGGGGAAGAAATCCCATTTTTTCAGGTATTTTCCCACTCGATCCCGGCTGCTTTGCGGAGGGAACGACGGGGAAAAAACCTTTCTTTTGGCTTCAGCTGTCTTTATTATCGATCCTTCAATCCCGCACAAGAAATAAGCTTTAATCTTGTTTAATCTCTCACGGGGAAACCTCCGGGAATATCGAGCCATCCTGGCATCCATCGCTTCTTCTCCATACATCCTCCTTGTGCCTATGGATTATCGATAAAGCCTTTAATTATATTCTCCCGTGTATTCATCTATTAATAGTTGTCAAATCTTGTGTAGCGTTACTCGCTATTATTCGCGCGTCTGAGACTATTTAAAATGCACGGCGGCTTCAAAAATAACGCTGTAAATCTTTTTTTTGGGGGGGTTTACTCTTATTATTCCCGGGAACATCACGCCCAAAGGTAAAAATAAACATTTTTAAAGAGGAGCTGTCCTGTGGGTATCTAAAGTACCGCAAACGGAGGGAAATCAGCTTTAATAGAAATCCTCCGTGAGGCAAATAGTTAAAATTTGTGGAATTCCTTAACTTCAGCCCGGATTTGGTGCGAGCATCACTGGGTTCGGACAGACGGCTGTCCGTGTGTCCCGAGTCAATTATGTTCCTTTTAAGGCTGCGTTGGAGGATGCTGATTTTTTTTAATTTTTTTTCCCCCTCTCTTCTTGAAACTCCTAACCGGAGAGGGTTTTGAAAGGTGTGGGAAAATACCTGTATCCTAAATGTCTTATAAAAATCCAAACTAATCGATGGCTGATTCGTATTAAGCGTCGCCCCTTGACCGCGATGCCCAAGCCAGAGAGACGAAGGGCCGGTGGGTACCGCAATGTCCGTGCTGGGACAGTTTGGAGCATCCTCTGATCCGAAACTAGTCCTAAATTTTCTTTAGGGATCCTTTTTTAGCATCTTTTAACCCCCGAGGGGGTCAGACATCCTCCCCGACAGCGAGCTTGCACTTTGGAGGGGCTACCTCACCCCTCTAACCCATCGCAGTGCTTAAGCCAGGCTCAGCTGTTAAGCTCAGCCTTAGGAGCCAAGGCCTGGCTGTGGCCGCATCCTAAAACCCCATCTTGTTTTTAACATCTACCGTTTAATAATTTACTCGGCTTCGCTCTTATGTATTTTTCAGACTATCCCGTCACAGTTTTCTTAGAGAAATCCGACACGAGCAATAACGCAATCTTGGAAAGAGAATTGAATTATTTATGGAGGAGCAGTCAGACGACAGAGACTAAACCGCTATATTTTATGTAATTTGTTTTCTCCTGAAGCCCGTTATGTAAAAATGTAAATATTGCCGGTTATATATGTTGCCGCTCTTGCCAAATGTTTAATATTTCAGCAAACTCGCTCGGAGTACTCGTCACTTTTGAGAAGGAACCGTCTGGGTGCTCTTGAATAAGCACTGATTAGTTCATGGTAATTATATATTTACGATGCCGACTTTAGGCGTGCAAACCCCCCCCCCCCCCC
>VXBL01008159.1:0-77078 GCA_013400195.1 Aramus guarauna
GAGATGCTTCCATGCTCAGCTGCATTTTTATTTTATGACAGACCTATTCCAGCACTGGCATAGCTTCTCTTTTAATGTCTGAAATTGCAGAAAACAACTTTTTTGTATCCTAACATGCCGATAATGCTGAAAGGGCTCTAACAAAATAAATAGCCTTTTGCTATGCGTGGTGTCGAAACCATCCATATCGTGAAAATTTAACAGCATTTCAGTTAATTTAACTAGATGTTATCAACTGCCATAAACAAACAATAATTAAGAACCCCTCCAATTCAGATCTTGAGCCAGAATTGCATTTCATACTCTACTCTTTACATTTACTCTTCCGTAATGTACATGAGTAGGAACTATAAGGACCTTTTACACATGTAGCTATTCATTCTGTAACAATTTACTTATTAAAAAAATCTCCTTTCTACTCACAAAATCCGTTTAAAATCCCAAGAGTAGATTCATCATTTTTCTATTGACTCAGTATAGAATTTTTAATCAAGTTAATGCAAGTTTTCTGTCCTTTGATACTATGAAGCACTCAGTTTAATAAGGAAAGTAGGTCAGCTGGAATGTTTTTTTAGAAGAGTTACTTTGCCATACATTTGAAAATGGAAATAAAATTTTCAAGTCATCAAAGTCTTTTAATTCGGCCTATAAGGCCTAAAACAGTCATTTATGTTGTTTGGGTTTGGTTTAGTTTTGCTGAATTAAGTAACATTTTTCAGAATTGGTGTTTTAAAAAGACAGGTCAGAAAAAAAGAAAGTAACACTGACATCTAAAAGGAATTATCATGTTTCTTAGGGAATTATTAAGTAATAACAGGACCTTGAACTTATATTTAAAGGTAGTATTTTCTTCTAACTTACATAAACTGCAGCATAAAGTAAGACATTCTCAGTGCTTTAAGCTTTCTGTCCACCCCATAGCAGGCATATATACCTGTATATCTTTCTGAGTGGAGTTTATAAATCATTGTTACCTCAGCTTTATGTGCATATCAAATCTATTATGACAGATCATGGGGATGTTCATGAACCACCCAGACAAGAAGACACCTAGAGCAGAACAGTACAGAATTTAGCTTTTGAAAATAGGAGATGTAATCTGCCCAGTAGCATTTACAGTATATTAGAATAAGGCATTATAGAGCACATGCAAAACTATTTTGAAATGTCCTTGACTTCTCAGAAGCCAGAATAGCTCTTTCAAATATTTTTCTCCTTCAATCTTTTGAGCCTGTCTTGTCAGAACAGTAGCTGCATAGGACTATTTCCTATTGAGTGTACAGCTCTTTATTTGTGCCCAAGAGTAGGAAAAATAAATGCTTTTCCTGTTATGATCACATAATTTCTAGTAAATGTGACATTATCCACATTTTGCAAGTATGTTTTCTTTCTTAATCTCTGTTCCTGCCCTCCCATTTATCCTAAGAAACTGTCATTCCTCAAATGTGACCAAAAAGTCTAGATATTGCTAGCTGTTCAAAAATGACACAGTTCACCTAGCCTTATTTTTCTTTTTTCCTGAAGGTGTCGGGGTAGCTCCTCAGAAAACTGAATTTGCTCAAAAAATCTCAATTTTTTTTTTTTTAATAAAAAAAAAACGTATGCAACCCACACAAAGGAATGAGCCTATTTCTATTTAAATTAGCTTATCACAATGCATTTTTTGCCCTTTGCCAAGTTATTCATGAGTGACTTCTTGAATTGTGAATACTAGCTCAAAAATTCTGAAAAACTAATGGAATTGTTTTGAAGGAATGGAACACCTGAAAAATCAAAACAGGATTTAAGTAATGCTCTGCCACTTCATGGAGGGGTGGCTGCAGCTCCTCTGTTTCTTGGATGGGGGGTTAGTGGTCCTTCCAGCCCTGCAGAAGCAGTGGTCCCTACAGCCTCCATCCACAGCGGGTTATCTTTGTGCTGCCCTCCTACCAAGCCTTGGCTTGTCCGCTGCCGCTGCCCAAGTTTGGCACAGGGGAAACGTGCCTTAGGGGAGGATGCGTAGACGGGTGGTTGGTGAGAGGGCAGGAACAACCGCAGCGGTGTTTGTGGGGAGGCGGGGTGGCCCCTTCGGAGGTCCCTGCTGCTGCTGCCACCAAAGCCCGTCTTGGAAGCGACACCAAAACCCAAAGTGCATTGCCGGTCTGTGCCTTCAAAGGGCAGGCTTGGCAAAATGAGAGAGGCTTGTTTTGGTCATTGAAATCACAAACTGTGTCAGAGTCAGGGGGGCTGGTGTGTTAGGACAGGTCCAGCATGGGGTGCTGTACGGCAGCTGGTGCTTGGGCTCTATCGCCGGGCACTAGGCTGTGGCGGAAGCAGGAGGTGTTCAGAGGGAGGGAGGCTTGTCTCCCGTGATGTGCGTGGAAGAGACAAGGTTTGCTGGCAGAGCTGTATGACAATCAAAAATCGCATCTCTCCTCAAGGTCTTTACTCAACTGGGCATTAATGCCAGTGGATACCAACATTAAAAATGCCCTGTTAGAAGACACAGGTAAGTAGTAAACAGAAGTAGTAGTTTAAAATAAATTGACCATCTCTACGCTGAAACATCATAACCCATGTACTTACTAATAAAACATTTATTCTGTTTACTGCAAGTCTCAAATCAAAACCTTTGTTTTCGGAGAGGACTCAATTTTCTTTATGTTTAGTTTGAGTTGTATTCAGAATAGTGAAATATAAAAGGAAAGCTTTCAGCTGTCTTGTAACCACAATCATCACTTTCAAAGAAAGCACAGAATGGAAAAGGGTACCCTCTGTGTTACATGTGAAACACAGTTTATTCTAGCTGCCAAAATGAATCAAAACAGTAATATTTTAATAAAAAACCCTATACTTATTTTGCACAATGCAGCTAGCTTAAAGAAATGCATGCTGTGATTCCATCTGAAGAAAACCTAAATACCATGTAAAACAATAATAGTAATGTTGTTGTAGACATGATGGCTTAGACAAAACAAGGTAGAAGCAATATATTTTATTAGACCAGCTGGTATATTAAGCCCCTGAGATCTGAAGACAGCCTTGTACACCCAAAAGCTGGCTTTGTTTTTTTCAGCTGTACATCTCAGTCTAAAAAAAACAAATAACATTTCTACTACAGATTTGTTCTTGTCTGCTTCAAAAAGCTGTCATTAGTTTTTGGACTTGTTTTATAACAACAAAATATTATGTAGAGCCAGCTTACCACTTCCAAAGATTATAAACATAGCAACAGTGAAAACTTAAAGTAGGATTCACATAATTTAGATGCCTATATTATGAATGTACAGTTGAGTTTGTCACCTAAAGCTCCTTTGATAGTCAAATGATGGAAGTGGGACTTTGTATAAGAGAACTCATCTGAGGTTTTAGACATTGGCATTAGGAGACAAGTCATGCCATGGAATTGCTATAAAGGGCAACTAGCTCATATGCGGATGGCTGTAAGTATTAAAGTTAGGCGAGAGGAATCTTACCTCTAGAGAGGAAAAAAAAAAAAAAAACAACAACAAACCAACAAAACACAGGAGATCATGTACTCACCATAAATAAATCTCCCATAACTTAATTAAAATTATGCTGTGGGACTGTTGATTTCATAAAGGGCTTGTTAGGGACTGAGAATGGTTCCTGCCATATCCTGTGTCTGGAGAAATATCATCATCTTGTTTAACAGGGGAAGGATGCAGTGAGAAGAGACAGAATGATTTAGAAAGGGAGAAAACTCACAGGCATCTTTCTGTTCTAGTTCCTCCCTCTTGTTTAAAGAATATGGAGGAAATCTGCTGATTTATATCACTCCTCAGTCTTGTTTCTATGAAGTTATATCTCATATTTTTAAATTAATGCAGTTCTGGATGTGAATATAATACTCCAAAGTAAAAAGAAAAACTGTATTAAAGAAATGAAAAATGTCATTGCTGGTTCCAATTTCTTTCTCATATTCAAACAATTACCGTGTGTTATCAACTTCTCACAGGAAAAAATAAGTCGGAGAAATTGTTTTCCTATATTAAGCTCTCAGATAAGTAAAACATCAGAACTTAAATTATGATATAATTTTGATTTATTCTTTCCTATTCCTTTTCACATATCTTTAATTTTTAAACTGTTCAGATAAAGTACCCTAGAATAGAAAATTTATTCTCTTGACTGCTTTATTTTAGCCCTCTATTTTTTCCAGTAAGGCAGCAGGTGTTTCATCCATACTGATTCCAGTAAGAATAGGAACAAACTATTCACCAAGTGAGTAAATTAGGAAGAACTGTAGTCTCAGCCAGATCCAAAATTAAAACCTGTATTTTAGAGTCATGTAAAAATAGATGGGCAGGTTTTCCCCTTTTATTATGGTAAAAAAGATTTCATCTCCTCTTCATACTGGTTTGGATTGTCACTATGCAGCTATCATGACTTTTTTCCTGTTACTAAAACATGATGAAGGTATTTTTAAATTTATTTTTTAAAAGTAATTGATTAATTAATTGAAAGGAATTGTGCAAGAGAGTAACCAATAAAACATCAAGGTGATTTGCAGGGTTGGGGGGGGTTTGGTGGGGTTTTTTTGTTGTGTTTTTTTTTTTTTTTTAAAATCTGATTACACTTTTTTAAATGAACTTGAATTCTGATCTTGATGAAAAAGTCCAAAGATTAAATATTGGCTCTGTTAAGCCAATGGGCAAACTGCCACGATCTCAAAGAAACCAAGATTTCACTCTTGAATCACAATTGTAAAAGAATTCCAAGTAAAACTTGTTTCTTAAATTTGATATGCACTGTTTTTCCGTTGTTTATATACTATGATATTTTATATGGTTAATTAATACTGCAAGGCAACTACATGGAAAAAAACCTGATCACTTCTTTTTTTGAGGGATGGTAAGGGCAAAGGACAGTATTTCTGAGGTCATCTAAAGACATGAATACTCTCTAAGATAAGTATACTTTTGATATAGTGGAATACATCTCAGATACGTTCTACATGATCTTGATGTTACTATTGTGAAGAGTGTCCCTGCCCATGGCAGGGGGGTTGGAACTAGATGGTCTTTGAGGCCCCTTCCAACCCAAACCATCCTGTGATTCTATTCTCTTAATGCTGTACCCAAACAGGTAATGCTGCAGTAAAATTGAGATGTCTCTCTTCTTCTTTAAGCAAAGTTTTTCTGCCTGTAATAACAATTTCAAAGATTTCACATAAATGTAGTATCTGGAATTTCTTGCTGAACATAGGTACTACCAATATCATCTCACTTTGTAGCTCTGAGTTAAGAATTTGACAAAGTCAATTGAAATATATTGAAAACAATGAAAAATTCCCCTCCATTTTAAAGCTAAATATTCATTTAGTATAATTGTGTACAGACCGTTTTTAAGGATGGGTACTGATTGTTTTTAAGGACGGAGGCAAGTCAAGGTCCATATGCTATTGTACTTATACATTTTATACTCTAGTTTATTAAAGTATTATCCTGAAAGAGTCCACTGTACAAATAAATTATCTAAAACTTTCAAAGAAAAGCTAGGGAAATGATAAATGCTCGGTTGGGACATTGTTATTGGATTTAACATACTCTAGGGGAATGTAAAAGTAAAATGAAGTCTTCTGATTCCATAGCAATAATGCGCAACATTAACATTGAATGTCATTTAACTACATTTTAAAAGGTTTCTTAACAAGCATCTTGGGTGCCTTAAGAATAGATTTATTTAATTTTTGTAACATCTTATTGAACTAAGGGTTTCTAAGTCTTTTATGTCTTTAGTAGACACTAACACAGGTTTGCAATAAACATTTTTGTCCAACAATTTTCTTCTCTCTGTAGAAGGGAGCTCATCTTAACAACTTCACCACACTGAAGTGAAACAATGGGAAGTAGTACCATGGTAACAATATCTACTCAAAATGTTTATATTTCAATATTCTGATATGACTCATGAAGAAACTGAAACTGACTCAGACAAACAAACTTCCATCACACCAAGAAATGGCACTTCCCTAAATTTTTCTCAATTAGTGTAAAAACCACATTTGTTTGGAGTTACTATTTTTTTTAGATTAGTTTTTAACATTACACACAAAGCCACAACTGAAAAAAAAAATCTGCAGCAAAAAAAGTCTTATATGAGTTTAAAAAGTCATCAGGTTCCTAATAACAACACTATGTATAGAAATAAGCAAAAATGACATAATTGTAACAACAGTATAGACAGCAACACACTGCAGTGGTTACATAATATCTAATTTAAGTGGAATTCCTCAGTTTTGTCAGGAAATAAGAAGATTTCGTCTACTGATAACAACATGTTAAAATTTCCCCTTAACTTTCACTGTCATCATATTGTCAGCAGGGAGTAGAGAACCCCATCATAGTCACAACTGCACCATTAATTACATTGATTCGTAGCATCAACCAAAGTAACTATCATAAGTTGTACATATTTTTTCCATTCATTGACATTGTATGAGATAAGCAGAGGCATCAATGGGCATGATACACAGTGAACAAGGATGATTAAAATAAGCTTGTAAATACTGAAACTTACTTTGGCGTACTAAACACAAAACATTCTAATATGTCTTAGGGTTTTATAACTAATGTTCTATTTTTACATCATTCACACAAAAAGCCACAAGTCTGATCACTTTTCCTCTTCTGAAGATACACTACCAGGTAGAGAGGAAGACCTAGGTTACAGCAGGGAAGTGCAAAATAAGGTGTACTTGTATAAAAAGCATTAGCAAAATAAGAAAAGTCAGCAATAGTAGCCATGTCCTGGAGGAATTTTTGACTAGTAACAGCATAATATAGCAACTAAGAAGGAGAGAATACTATCGAAGGTATGTTATGCATGAATTAGGACTTCATCCAGAACAAAAAGCATGTAAACGTATCACCCAAAAGGAACGAGTTATTCATCAGATCTAATTTTAGGCAGAGGAAACTTTACTCCTGCTATTGCCCATAGAGACTGTCTTACAAGACAAGTTCTGACCACCCAACACCATCCGCTTCTCTAAATTACTATTTAGAGGAGCTTCTCTCTCTCTCCAGTGACCATGGATGGGAATAATCTCCAATTATTAAAGCTGGCCTTTGTGAACACCCCAATTTGGCCTGTCGCAAAGGTCAGAAGGACACCAGCAGCAAGGTTCAAAATAGAGCTGGGAGTATATCTCCTTTTAACTTATGCATCCATTCTTTTGCAAAGTTGATGAAGTTGGTTTTCTAATTTCAACCCATGACATACAGTACATGACATCATTTGCACTTACTTTGAAGTAAAATACATAAAGCTTTGCTCATTGCTGTCTTCATGTAAGGCTGGTTTTGAATAACCCACTAAACCCATTTACAATCAATATGTTAAATTAACATTTATAGAGAATGTGTTAATCAAATCTCTACATAACATTCTGATTATTATTACTCAAATGCACACAGGAGATTAATTTAGATCCTTGTTTTCAGCCACACAAAAATTATTGCACTATAAAAGAAGATCTCTCATTTCTAATTAAAAAAAAAACCATCCAACCCACTCTTCAGCCATGAATTTGTTAAACCTACAGGATTTTATGTATTATAAAAATGCTAGGCTGGTATTTTGAACATGCTGCTTTCATAATGAGTCTATTGTTTGCTTTATATTTTATTAGTCTTTGCACAGAATAATGGTAAATAGAATTTCTATCTGAATATGTTCTGGAGTTGAATTAAATTCATGAGGAACAATAGGAACGAGCATCAGCTCTGATAATTATTAGGATCAGCTGAAGCAAGGAGGGGCTGGGTGCATTCAAAATGGTTCATCCCTGTCATTAACTGCGGAAACCAAGCAGAGTCTGTTCTCAAGCTCTAAATTCTTGGAAAAAACCCTGTCTTTGTTCTTTAATGCTTTTCTCACTTAGCACCCACTAAAAAAAAAGAGGCATATGCTTATTATGGCACCTTTCTGCATTCCAATATATTGAGAGAGAAAGAGCAGCTGAACTGGAAAGAATTAATGCCAACATTTTGGGGAATAAAGGGTGCACATTTTCTCTTACACAGTTAGACTACAGATCACTTACAGCAGGCTAAAACCTTAAAAGTCACCCTCCCCCATTCTTTTTTCTCCCCCCAAAATATGGTGACTGGCCATGTATATAAGATCCAATTGTAGTGAACTGTGAGGCTAGGTATGTAATTCAATTATAATATTTCTTCATACTATTTATTTTAACAGTGGACTTTCCAGCACTAAAAATACATACGTACATATAGTTATTTAAGATTTTCTGCTATGCTAATGAAGACTAATTCTCTCAGAAAGAAAAAGAGACAAAGCTTATTCAACAAATCCCAACCTTTAAGAAACATTGAGAGTCAACTGCTGTGTAACTGTGAAACAAACAAATTACATTCCTTTTTTTGCCTAAAAAATCTAAAGATAAAAAGTCAGAAGAGCAGATGGAAAAGAGTCAACTGACACTTTCAAGATTATGGCAGAAATATTTTAAACCAGACTAAATTTAAATCATAAGAAGACGTACGAATTTACATTAAATTAATTACTGCTAAAGCTTGATTGTGAACATGCTCAAATCTCTAAAACTAAAATTATTCTCTTTCCAGCAGCAGTTGTTTTCAAGGGGACTTTAAAAGGACTAATCAATGAATAAAGACAATAAAGAGTATCTCTGAGGAAAGGCTTCAGAGGAAAGAACATACTGATTAGCTCTTATTCCATCTGCAAGGTATAAGGGCTTCTCACTTTTAACAGAATGGAAAAAATATTTCAATATTTGAAACTAAAAAAGTCATGGAGGAATTGAATGAATAATGCTCCAACTTCAAGGCTGATGGAGTTTGTTTGCTTTGTGATGGAGGACAATTTGATATTGCAGCAGGGACACATATACTCTCTTAGACCCAAGATGGACTTCATTTGACCTGAAAGAAATTCTGCAAAAGTCCTTGTGCTTGCAAACGTCTTGATAGTATACGGAACTACAACAAAAAAATATTACTAAACCTAACATTTAATTTAAAAAAATCAGTGTTGAAAAATACTTCTGACCCATGTTGTGCACTATGACTAAATTAATACTATGCTGTTAAAATATGATTCTTCCCAAGTCAGAACATACATTTAATTAAGTGTATCACAGAGAGTAGGTATGCCTTAATTAAAATTCCACATATAAAAGAAAAAATTGCTAATCTGACCAAACTGAAGGGAAAAATGTCAACAATAGTTTTTGTACATTGCAGGATTTTTATGTGTAATTTGTCCTGGCTCTGGCTAGGACAGAGTTAATGTCACCAGGAGCCAGGCCAGGTGAGCCAGGCTGGCCAGGGGCTATTCCATACCCTGTGACGTCATGCTCACCACAAAAGGGGGCTGGGCAGGGTTCGGCGCGGCTCTGGGCGGGGCTGAGGGTCCGGTTGTTCGTTCGGATCAGTAAACTGTTTCTCTGTTATCACCCATTGTGTATCTCTGTTATCAGCACTGTGGTTGTTTGTTCCCCTCTCCCTTGCTGTCCCAGTAAACTGTCCTTACCACAACCCACGAGGCTTTTGCCTTTGTTTGTCCGGTCTCCTCCCCACCCCGCCGGGGAGGGGTGAGCGAGTGGTGCGTGGTGCTCGGCTGGGCCTAAACCACGTCAAATTACATAACCAGAAACAGAGAACCACGAATTCTGCTGTTCGTGGGAATATTTGCATTAGTTACAAGCTAGAGTAGTCAGTCCGCAGTTAGTATTTTACAAAGCAGACAATTTCTAAGTAAGTCAGATCTCAGAACAATAAGGAAATTGATTCAAATCACTTAGATAATATATTTTCAGTGTGAGATACAGATCTTCCAAACAACATTAAAATCAAAGCAAAAAGAATTATCCTAATAAAAACTTGAAAGATACATCCATATGATAAGAAGAAATTACATTCTGGATCAGGAGTATTTACTTATTCTTGGTAAGGAATAGGTACATAATATTTGAAGATTTTGTGCATTATTTACAAATGTTAGTGTAATGTTGCTGCCATTAACAAGACTTTATTTTAAAAGCAAAAATGTGAGCACTAAATATGGTTGTTACTTTAAAGGTGTACTTCAGGTGGCATTCAGTACTCATAATTTAAGCTAAGAAAGGGCAAATTTTTTCTCATTCTTTAAAAGAAGGGAAATTTTATTTTTTCCATGGCTTAGGGATTTTCTACTGCTATAGTTATATGGACAGACACCACCTATAAGTTGAGTTTGGCCTTTTTCAAAATGTATTAATTTCCTTTTTTTTTTTTTTTCAACTTTAATCAGAATCCAAGCCATTCCAAATTTCACTGTGAGGTGCATAGGTATGATGTAAGGTGTGAAGCACTGAGATTATCACAACAAGCATACACGACATCAATATTGAAAATAATGTGCCTGTGTAATTATATCCATAGTTTAATAGTCTGTAATAGCAACAATGGTTTCCCTACAGGAGACAGCAAGGCTGCCAAAGTACGTCGTGTTGAAAAATAAAGGGGAACCTGAAGTTAATGGTCTGCCACAGTTGTCCGGAAAGAAGAGGTGAGGAACGCAGGCTGCTGCCACATCCCACCAGTGTCATAGCTGGCTCTCCCTGCCTGCCTTAAGTAATCCAGGAGCTGCTGCTTAATTTATGGTGTCGCAGTTGATTATACATATGGCCCTGTTCTTCCAACAAACTCTTGGGAAGATGTTCTACCTTCTGATCTAATTCCTATGCATATTACTAGCAAGAGAGCTTTTGACGACTGTTTATAATGTCAAGAAAACTGTTTCTATCCTTTCTCATATTGTCTGAAGACATCCTGTCTTCTCAATAAAATTTATGTTATTCTTCCTTTTTTATGAAGAGAGCAACCCACTCCTGTCTTAAAAATCACCAGGACCTTCAGGTTACTCTGAAGGTCTGTTTTCCTTAACACAGTAAAACAAACAACCGTTTTTCAGCTCACAGAGAAAGCATGACACGCACCTAAATCATGAATCTCTTCTTACAAAACATGGATGAAAAGTCTTATCAAGACCTCAATACAGAGGTAGTATACAATTAGTAGTACTATGAGTAAATCTGTTTGTTCTATTTAGTCACATAATATTATAGAGATGGTATGAAGACCTATAGTACTACCCAAACAGTTTACTAATTTGGAGGTTGTCCTTACATCTGCCGGGATTTGCAGAGGTGGAAACTGAATAATTCTCTCCGTACGCATTCATTCATTTTTAGCACATCAAAATCAGCCAAGTCTCTTTCTGTCTCTGTCTAGTTAAACATTAAATACTGAACTCCTACCTACACCACAAGTGATGAATTACATTTTTTAAACTATTACTACAAATAGTAACATGCATCTGGTTCCAATGCTTTTTTCTTTCTCCTTTCTGTCAGTCTGTTTGAAATAGCGCTGCGCAGTGGAGCACCAACCACAGGGACAGAAGGGATCACCTAAGGACTGAAGGAATATGTACTCTTCAAATCCATACATCATATATTGCAAAAGATAATTGACAACCTCCTTCTGGTATAAATCAAATTCTTCAAGACTCTGTTTCTGCTTTCTTCATATGAGAGTCAATCAAACAGAGTATATGGATGTTTACTGTGAGGTTAATCAGTAGACAGTAATTGCCTGTACTGACCAAATAAATCAATTCCATACAAAATAAAAATTATGAAGAGATCCTAGATATTGAGCTTAAATAAATATGATTAATTACTTGAGTTCTCTCAAAACAACACAAACAATATGATTTCCAGACTAATCTACTGGAAGAAAATTACAAACCATTATTCACTATAATTTCTGATAATGTGGAGAGCAAATGGGATATATCAAAATAGAAAACAAACTTTTCACCATAAAAGGAAACTGTTACAATTCAACTTAATGCAAAACATAAGTGCTGTTATTGTCAGTGTGCAATATATTTATATATTAGATACTAAGAAAGAAACAAGAAAAGGCCACAGAAATCCTTCTCTGTGACTTGTTTCTTGGCTGATGTGGTACTTTGAAGGTGCAGGAACTTCCATATTCAAACATCTTTATCAACCATATGAAGCTAGTTCACCTCCAGTTTGCTAGGAAAATCCTGTTTCTGTCTTCTTTTAGGAATATACTGTGGAACTACACTGCATTACATAGATTGTGATGGACTCCTGTCTTCCAATGTCATCATGTAATCCTAGAGGCTTATTTTCTACCTTAAGTGTATGTTCAGCTATATTCTTTACAAGTTTGTAAAACAGAGGTTAGAGATTTGGTGAGGAACTGAAAATTTAATGGACCATTCTTCACACTGTTCTGCTGCTGTGAACATTACTATTATGGGGTATATTTTGTGTACATCCATAATGGATTTTACATATTGATATGGTAGTTGTAAATGCAGATTATATTTAATGCATCTTCTTCAATTGCTGTCTGCTAAATTATAGAGTTTATTTATGTTACATAATTCCTCTGTGGAACTTGATACTTCAAAATGTTTTTGAAGCCAAGAATAAATGGATTAAAAAAATAAGCAGACTAACGGAAAATAGGTTAATTTATAACCATGGCACATGACGATTGAGATCAGGAACTTCTTGAACTATAAACTACAGAAAGCTGGGAAAGAATACTACAGGAAGAATGCTACCATGCTTCAGCCATGCACTGTTCAAACACTACCCCTTACATACCTATCACCCATGGTATGCAATGGTCTCACTGGGCTAGAGCTACTGCTATTGGGTTGTAGCTACAGCTATTCTTATCTCCCAATGCATTTAACCACACGAAGTAGGATAGACTTAAGGACCTTATTTTCAGTTTATCTTCTGTTAGAGGTAGTGTTTGCTGAAGCTACCTGTTCTTTGTCCACATTTTGTATTCAATAACGAGACTTACCCGCAAGACTTTGTAGTAGACCAAAATTCAGACTGGTTCAAAATGTTACACATATTACAGTGAAGTACGCAGGACAGCTTTCATGTGTCAACCATTCATATCTAAGCACACAGCAAAGTTTTGTGCAAGAGCGGTTATGTAGGTATGACTCAAATACACGCAACTCAAATCACAATATTCAATATTTTTTCTAAATATAAGAGATAGAAAAAGCCTGTAATTACCTGTAACTGTTAATTCCGTAGTTCTTCTGACAACAAAGAATCCATATTTTAACTCACAAGTGTAATTTCCAATGTCATCCTCTTTAACTTCCCGAATGACAAGAGTGTCCTTTTTAAACACAATACTTGATCTCCATGTCTTTGACTTGCATTCCTGTTTAAAGATAATATAACACTTCAGTGACTATGTTCTTACACTTAAATTGGATCATTGTTGACAATGCTTCTCAAAGCCAAGAAGACTAAGCAAGAGCTCAGGCTAGTTATGAGCTTCACATTCACTAAATATCTAAAAATCCAGCTCAGTTAAGTGTTGATTAAAAAGAGAGAAAGACTGTAGAATTTTATCAGCTGAGTTAATATTTGTCCTCTGACAAGAAAAAGAAGATGAGTTGAGCCCTTTGGTGGTTTTTGTTTGACATTAGTTTGCTGAGGGGCTCCTATTTCATTTACTTATTTGCCATTACATTTATATCTGTGATCCATGACTGTTATACTGCCAGTAGATACAGGTTGCAGGGGAGAATTTTTTTAAATTTATTTTTTAAGAAAATTATAACTAAAACAGTAGAGAAACAGAAGATGAAAATAAGGAGAAATGAGGTTAAGTTATATATCTCTTTCTAAAAACATCTTTGAATGCCCTTTAAACTCTTAGCAAAAGGTGAGGTTGTATCTACAAAAAGGAGTTAGTATTTCAATCTTTACTACCTAAACATTACTTTTTATGCTGTAGTACAGAATATACATTTTTGCATGCATGCTTCTTCACTCCCTAAAATTATTAACTTTTTTTTACCTAATTAACCTAGGTACTATTTGAAATAGCTTTGAATATTTTTAGTGTTCCTAGGTTTTGGGTTTTGGTTTGGTTTGTTGTTTTTTTGGTATTGCAAACCAGTATATTTATAAGCTGTTAGAAAAAGAGATTGTTGCTCTTCATAAGAAAAATTGCTTTCAATCAACTGTCACAAAATATTTTACTTGATTTTCTTAGCATAATCATTGCTTATACAGTAAGGTTTTTTTAAAACTGTTAAAGTATAAGAGCTTGTTTGAGCTCATTCACACAAAAACCGTCAAGATTCTTAAAAAAGCCAGTCTTTTGAGCTCTTGTTTAAGAAGCCAGCTATATTTTTAAATTGATAAAACTTCAGGTATATATTGTATTACAAACAGAAAATCCAGGAAGAGTGTAAACAAATACTTGATTACATACCTCTCATCTTAGACATACTGTCAGTTAATTCTACCAGAATCCTTCTAGGCCAGAAGTTTTTACTTATTAGATAGCATAGTCTTGTGTCCCAAATTTAAATACATTTGTGTAATCAAGTAAATTGTCAGACTTTTAAAAAAGAATTAGAATGCATACCAGCACATGGTTAAACTAGAACTCCCTATATACACAGACGTCTTTGTAGACAAAATACACAGAATCTAAATTTCAGATTTAGCGAACTGTTTGGGGACTTAAAATTGCATGCATTACAGTACTGAGGTACTGAGTATTTCCTGCAGAGGGTAAGACACCCAGAACTCAAGCTGCTCTTTGTGGAAGCTGTAGTGAGCTGCCCGTGGGCAACACCATTTGCAAGAACTTGGCCCTTAAGTAATGATCTAGAAATCAGTTCACAATATTGAAATGAACTTATCGATAAGAACAATGAAATCATTGGCCTTGCAAGTAAGAGCTAGTATCTAAAGACCAAAATTTAGGGAGTCTTTGCTGAATTTATGCTGTATAATTAAGCCGTTTATTCAGATAACAGCATGCAGAGCTATCCTATTTATATTTTTCTAAATAGATTTTATGTCTGAGGTTTTAGAAACACACTCTTTAGCCTGGTAAGGCACAAACAGTTGCTGTATAAGCAGCTCACATGGCTTTACCTTAGCATATCAAACTAGCCCAGATTGGTAACACTTTTCTTTTTTAGCCCTCTTGTTAGCAGAAAGCTACCAGTTCTTTGTGACATCCATAAATGGATATTAAGAAAATACCAGCTCTAAAGTTTACTAAAGGAACCATTGGAATATCTCTCTCTCTCTCTCACTTAGTACATTCTTTTCTGTCTTTGATTCTGTTGTCTGTTCTTAAGAAATCTTAAAACAATCCAAGTTTCATATAATATTTAGATCATGAAAATCATCAGAAAATTACATAATATCTTGTTGAAGCTGAAAATCTTTTGCATTTCTTACCTTATACCAGAGAATTTCAGGCTCTCTAAATGGAAATAAAAAATCCTCAATTTCAGGGCATGAGATTTCCTTGCTTTTGCTAAGTTCAGCTTTTTCAAAATATTTCATCTTTGAATTGTAGCAGAGTCCAGTGTCATTTTCACCCACCGTCAGCGAAATGGACACTTTCATACAGTAAGTTGAGTTTCTGCAATGCAATAGAAATAGAAATAAAAGTCTAAAATGAAAAATAAAATCCAATGTATATGACAATGTTTTTGTCATTGTTTTCATCCCAAGCAAAAGATAGAAAATTAGACATTGTATTCTATTTGTATTTTGTAGCTATTCATCATAATTTTACTTTTCTCAGCCATTAACTACAATATTTAGAAGGTGTTGGCCTTACTCTGTCACTAAAGGTTTATCTCTCCCTGTTATCAAACTCCTTCTAACACTACTGCCCTTATTGTGCGTTTGAAGACAATTTCCCCAAAAGCAAATATGCAATGAAAGCTCCATGTATTTACCTGTGAAACTAGACAACCAACTTGTTGACAGACACCATTACGACAGCTCTCAGGGGTGAACAGATCATGTAGTACCTCAAGCAAATGCCAAATTGGAACTTGGACACTACACCGAGAGCCACCTACTCATCACATCTGAGCATGCTTTGAAGTGGAAGTGGTAACCTTTTTGCAGCCTTTAACTAAAATGGGTCTTGTGACCCTTCCAATTATAGAATAAAGGATGTTTTAACCGAACGGACTGCTAACTTGTTTACCTTAGCCTTCAATACTCATACTCCCAAACGAAAATGTTCCTTCTGCATTACCTACAATCTTCAGTAGTGTGGTCTCTCTCCTGACACTTGCTATTTCCTCATGCTATTTCCTCTGCTGCTGGATGTTGATAAGCCAGGCAGCCAGAGACTGGGGAACATTGTCTTTTCTCACATTTCACTATGCACTTTAATTAGGCTCAAAGACAAAATTACTTGAATGTTGGTTTGGTTCTTTTTTTTTCACGTGATTTTCCAGGTGGGCAGCAAATGACTGTGTAACATTGAGTATTCCCCAGGAACACACTGTGACAATGCAAAATTTCTCTCCTACTGTTTTGTAAATGCATTTGACCTCTGATCTGCTGAAAGGGGATCCTGCAGAGAGCACTGAGGAAACATTCATTTTCTTATTTCCATTCACAGACTCTATGAGCTGATTGCTGATTTACAACAGTCTTGTGTGCATCGAACCTGGCAGAATCTCAAAGATGGTTACATTTTCTCCTTCTCTTTAGATTTCTTAATATTTATTTCCATTTTTCTGTTTAAGAAGAGGGGACAGAAATGCTTAAGAACAAAGAATAAGAGGAACTTAGTTCAAAGAACTTAGTCCAATTTTCTAGAGAAAATGTAAACCTGAACAGGAAGATATAAATTAGAGAATATTCTTAGAAATATATATTCTGGAATGGTATGACCCTTAGCTATCCAACTAATTCATGGACTTGTATGAAAAAAAAAACATAAATAAAATTACTTCCATAATGAAGCTATAAGTATAATTTATTACTCCATTTGTCAATTTGACTGTACAAAGCAAATAAAGTTGTTTAAACTTTATGCAAAGCAAACAATTCATCCACTGAATATGGATCACTCTTGCTGCTTTTAAGCTGTTTAAGAGCTGATCACCATTCTTACCTGTACATGCAATTTAAAATAATTCAGTATTTTAAAGAACATATTTTCATTACTGTATGTTATTCCTCCATTAAGGTGCTACTTGAAATATTTGTTTATTATTTGGCTTGAGAATATCATAAAAAGTTACCTAAATAAATTTTTTCCAAATTGGTAATATTCTCTTTCTCTGTTCTTGAGATACCTATCCCTTGTAAACAGGGAGAAGGTATAAACAATCCATCAAGCTCTGAGGGTCAAGAGTACATTAACTAGATGAGAGGACTCCACTATTGGTGGCCAGGGAGCAATACATAGTGAGGTATTGGCTATTTAATTTGCACATATAAATAGTCTCTTTTATTTCTTTCGATGTGTTTGAGCCTTATGTTGAGTTCATATTACTGAATCTCATGATTTTAAAATTTCTAGAAGGAGCTTGAAGCAGAAAAAAAACCCCACAAAACCACACTTATCTGTCATCTCGTTCTCTGAAGAAGCAAGCTAAGTAAAATTGTCATATATGTTTTTTTGTCTTCCCTCAGTATTCAGAGTGAATTGGCCAAATTTATGTTTTGGTCTACAAAGAGCTCTGTTCTGCAACAGTGGCAATGTCAATTGCCAGAGCTGGAATGGCTTCTGAGGCACATCCAGGTTTCCATCAAAACATCAGATCCGTTACTAGATGCAGCTTAGGCTTCTTGCTCCGTAAGAAGAGAGTCATTTTGGAAATATCTCAGAATGTTCAAAACCATTGTTTGAAGAGGATGATGGTATTTAATGACTCAAAGTTGTGCATGTCTGTGATTTGAGTCATAGGGTTATAAACCTCCTGCAGACAGAAGCACAAATTGGCTGGGCTTTAAGGTAATTATGTTCTAAACTGTCAGATATAAGGTACTGAAACATTTTGGGTGGATACTTTGTCAGCTGAGTTCCCTAACAGAATTTTGTCTCAAAAGTCAAAAATATCATCAAAAAAACTTAAAGCTCCGGATGCCCCCCAGTGACACAGACTTTCTTATTGCGACTCTAAATACTAACTGCACTGTCAATGTGACTCATCTTGTACGCTGTGTCAGAAATCAAGGCTGTTGGGATGAAACAAAACTCAAAAAGAATGATATAAAAGGCAGAGCAACACAAATAGTATGAGCAAAGGAAACCAAGTTAATGGTCTCACAGAACAGAAAAAGAGAAAGCAAATTAGAGAGTCCCCAGGTACGAAAAAAAGAAGAAAGATGACATGAGTTTGCTGATTACAGCTGGAACACGATGGATACAGTAGACGTGGAGCCCCTCAGCTAGCAGAAAGTGTAGCAGGGAGCAGAGCCCTCCAGCAAGCATGCATATAATGCAGAGGGTAAAAAATGTTCATGTGTTAGAACTAAGAAAATTTTCCAGATCAAACAAACAAACAAACAAACCTATGTTGTGAATTCAAGAAAATATTATAAGCTAATGGAAACTCAATGTTACATTATTAAGAGCACATGCTGCAAACAATTTTTCTCTTTTTATTCTCCAGTGTGGTCCAAACTGTGTACCTTTATCACTAGGCAGTTTCAATTAAAAGTAATACCAGTCTAAAACCTCAAATCTGCAACAGCTACTTAAATAAAATTCAGGCAATGAAAATCACATAGGTTATGAGTACATTGTAGAGGGTTTACTAGAACTGTATGTCCTTCCTATTATTTAACCTCTTGGTTGTACAGCAGCCATGTGAAAGCATATATAGCACTGACTAACACGAGTCTGTTTAAGTAACAGCAGCTGACTTGTGCTTTTCACCCTTTTCTCTGCTATAAATGACATGCCCCTCACCAGTCCATCAGTAGCTATTTCACCTTGATGTTAGTTGATCTGCAACTGTATTAGATATTTGTCTATGGGATACTTTGATACTCTCACCCCGTGATACAGAAGAGAGTGACAGAATGAAGAGTGGAAAAGCTCTATGTAGAGAACTGAAAGAAGATGGTTAAGTTTGAGGGAAAGAAGAGCATGAAGTGTGGAAAAGTAAAGAAAACTTTTCCTTTTCTCTGCTTGAATTGACATCCATTTCAGGATGTTGTCTCTTTGAGACATAGGCTGGAAAATACATATATGCATTTCATGTTTTTTTCTTGACTGAAGAGAAGATGGTCAAAGTAGGGGAAAAAAAAAGAAAAAAGGAATACATCTTGCATTTTAGGTATCTAGTGTATAAGAATGTCCCACCTTATTCGTGTGGATCTCTACACAAAGGTACCCCTCCCCCCCGCAATCACAACAAAAACACCTAAAAGAAAGACTGTGAAGAAAATTGTGGGACTGTCCTGCTAAAGTACTGTCTTCATTGTTGTTCATGTCTAGCAGAACAGACTCTTGTGAAATTTATCACTCAATACCTATGAAATCAACAGTGCCCAAAGAGCTACATACTCTAAATTCTTTAAATATTTTTTAAGGCCTTAGCTTTTGAGTGTTTTTTAATATCTGTACATGTACATATTTCACATCTAGGCATTTTTCTTTTGATCAAGCATTGCGATTGTGAGAATACCCCAGAGGATACACTTTTGATCACTACTAGTCAGTCAAGTAGCAAAGAAAATATGAGCTGTTGACAAGAATCATGAATGGTGAATGGTCCTGCAAATACAGAACTTTCACTGACTAATGTAAGGCTGAGATCCTGTCTATTCAAATGCTTCTGAAGTGGTTCCTTATTGAGTACAAATAATAAAAGCATACATCTAAAATTCTTATTTCCAATGCATTATTTTTTTTTCCCCCAAGAAAATGCAGAAGTCTGTACTGTAATCCAAAATATCCATGAATGAACATATATCAACTTGTCAAATTTCAGACAACAGCGTACCTTTGAAAAGCTTATAGAAGGCAGAACTTTAGGAGTAGAAAGCAGGAGAATGAGTTGGCTTTAGTAAGAGTAGATTATCTTTGTTGGTTGTTTTAATTTTTTGGGGGGGCTTCCTAAAGCTTTGCATTTACAAAGATATAATAAACACATCCTTCTGTTTCATAAAATCAAGTTATTAATCTTCTCCTCTAATACTAAACATCTAACACATAACATTAATTCAGCCTTAGAAGCAAGAATTGAAAAAGAATTTGACAAATAAACAAGAGAGGACGTTGGAAAACTCTTCACAGCAGTCTGTGAAGACAAATTTCATGCACAGCTGAAAATTAACTTTGCCTCATTCTGCCCCATATAGATTTTTTTCTAGAAAAACAGGAAGCTTTTCTTCATGTTTACAGCATCAATATATATTTTCCTTCTTTTTTTAAAGGTAAGTATACAAAAATCTCTTGTAGCTGATTTATACTGTTTTATTCCTTTTTGTAGTTCTCAACAGGTTTTGTGTATTTTTTCCCCTGCATTTTTCATTCTATCCTATATTTCACCTGTTAAACAAGAATTGATTTCATGGAAAGTATCTCCTTTAAGCTTGGTGAAACACCTAGCAGAAGTGAGAAGAAAAAAAGGTTAGATTTATCACTTTGCAGAGACAAAAAATATAAATCTCTGAAAAATGGCATTTGACCAAGCAAGTTGTCATTTAACAGTAGTAGGGAGGAAAACACACACACATGAAATCCAACAAATTAACTTCTGAGCCACCAAAAAAAATTATCAACTGATTTTTTAAATAAAAATTAATAGTCTAGGCAGATAACCAACAAAATAGTAGAAATAAATCTCTTACAGATTACATACTGATTCACTGTATTAAATTCTTTGTCAGGTGGGTAATAGACAATAGTAAACTTTATACCTCCAGGTTAGGAAAAAACAAACAAACAAACAAACAAACAAACAAACCCCAAGAGTGGTATATAAATGATATGTTCAATTTTTTTCATTTGGCTTTGCCTTGCATTTTTGTGTCGCATGTGAGCCCACTGAACAGATGTGATCAGGAACATTCTGTATATCACCTTCATACTTAGCCTTTTGCCAGGCTAGTGAGGTTTCCATGCCGCTGGAAGACACAGAATCCCATCAGATTGGATGTGGGAAGTATGTATATATTTTTTGCCCTCTTATGGAAACCATCTAGGGGCAGAAACTTATGCATCATCACAAGAAAAGTGAAAGAAGGAAATTATTCCAATATTCCTAAATTCTACCATGTCAGATATCTCCAAGACTTGTTTGACCTTCATGTAAGATATTGCAATTATTTTTTTGTACATTTACATATGCTTAAGTAAAGTCTAAAATAACTCTTGAAAATAAACACTGGTCATAATTGACAGTTGCAGTAGTGACAACACCATTTTGGAATCAATACCTTCATACGCCTGCCACCTAACAGCAAAAACACCTGTTTCCGCTTTCCCCATCAATTCTAGTAAGCAAGCTATTAAGAACAAAGAAGCAAAAAATACACACAGGGAGGGATGAGAAATTCGTAGGCAGTAACATCAAGAAGCTTGGTGGGTTTTATATAATATGTTAACTCCAGATTTTTTTTAATACTACTGTATATAGTCCAATGTGGTATCAGTTAATACAGTACAGAAGTGCTGTTACATTTGCACAACATGAAAATACAACAAATTGTTATATTAGGAATTATAAAAAGATACATGTATTTTAATTCCTAGTGGCATATTCAATTTTGTGTATAACATTGTTATAACATGTAGCATATCAAAAAATAAAAGCCAGAGTAAGTTCTATATAAAAAGAAATTAAAGGGAGACGTGACAAAATTTCTAGAAGTCTCATAAGTCAGCATAATGTTCAATGTTTAATAGTTGTTAATACACTAGAGACTCAACCAAGTTGCTAACTTCTGTGTCTAGGAACAGAAGAAAGAACAATTAATCTGAATTAACTTTATTTCATTTTTGATACATATGGATAATGAAGACAATCATCAGAGAATACTAGCAATTGCTAATAATACCTTAGTAATAGATTTTATTCCATTAATTACCACTGACTAATGATACCTGTACCATGTTATTCAATGTAGTTATTTTTAAAGAAGTAACAGATGTAACAGATCTATTTAATCTGAATTTAGGTAATTCAAATGCTACAATATTATTAACAACTTTTCCATCCATACATAAATGTATCCTAACTATGTCTGACTTAGAACATTTGTGTAGGGCCATTTGTGTAGAGCCTCAAGCAGCAATACTGACCATCTACTGATTTACAGAATTGTGTTGTAGCAGTCAAGAGCCTGTGGGAAAGGGAAAGTCAGAAACTAAGAATCTTAATAGTCAAAAAATATTTTTCCTCCCTATGATGTCTAATCTCAGATTTTATCTACTCTCAATCAGTCTACCTGCTGTGATGTGATTGCTTTGGAAAAATGGCAACCTGTATTGGCTAAACTAACTGTTCTTTAACTCACTTATCACATGATACTTTTTGGAGGTTTCTTTTGGTTTTTTGTTTGCCTTGATTTTTTTTTATTTTTTTTTTCTGAACAGGGTAATAAGAAGAGCTGACAAGTTAGTCCGTTAATTGCTCCTTAATCTGTCCAGGCACAAATGTTCAGAAGTGTAAAATTAGCTAGAAACTTTTCCTATATAAAAGTGAAGCTTTTCATTTACCTATTTTATTCACTAGATTTTCAAGCACAATAAAAAAAAAAAAATCAGATTTAAACCATACAAAATAAAAAAACCAGGAAGCAAGAAGCTGTTTGCGGATTTTTATTTAAGACAACAAATCCATTTAAATCAAATTTATCTAAAAACAATTAAATTAGCAGGTAACTTGTCAGAAAGAAAAGAACAGGAGGACAAGGAAGAGGAGTCACAAGGGACAAAGCAGACAAGAGAACACACAGAGAGAAAAAATAGTTTCTCTAAACTTTAACACTTACAGTATTGACATCTACATTTGAAGGAATTACTTAGAGAAGTAGGCACTTAAAGCATAATTTCTTTATAAAATAGAACTCTAAAATGGGCCAGATGGGTTACTCCTATGAAACTCTGCTTTTTTCTTCCACTGAATAAAACCCGGTAATTGTCAATCTCCTCTTCAGCTTCACCAGAGGGAGCTCGGTGGTGGATCCACAGGCAGCATCCGCATTCATGACCAAAAAAGGGAAACTGGGGCTCTATCCGTTACTGGTCCACGCCGGTGCTTTGCCATCCGTGCCCTTCACCGGCAGGGTAATTCCGGGGACTATAGCACGTAGCATATACTGAAGACACACTGTCTTTGGGACTAGAGAGAAGTGCCCTTTGGAAGGTCCTCACCGCCCCCCTGAGGAGGGAATTTTAACCCAACCCTTGTTTTATTTCCTTGTAGAGTGCTTTCTGTGTGAAGAAGCAGTTCCCTCATCACAGGCGTTCAGGATAAGACTATCTTCATCTCGCACACAAAGGCAGCATTCGAAGGAGGGGTGAGCAGGGCAAACGGACCTCTGTTGGTCCTGGCATTGATCATCAGGCACAACAACATCTTTCTGCAGTTCTAAATCGGGTGCAAGGGAACCGCAGTACAATAACGACACCCGCTGAATGCAGCAAGACCCACTAACAATGTTTTTCATGTAAGACAGCAGTCTGAAGTCTTTGCATTCCTCTGCATACCTTCTGTTTCTCCTTCATTTTCAAGGGATGCCATACTTGTAGTACACGGCCTGTCATGACACCGGATTTTTGCAGGGTTTATTAAACACGATGACTAATCAGGAAGTTAACTGGCAGCGGAGCAGCATGCTCTTTCAGTGCACATCATGAGAGCAAATTCAGTTTCTACCCTTTCAGTAGCACGACTAGAGAAACTGCAAGCTTTGCATTAATAGAGATCAGTTGTTTGTAGGGAGCTATGTTGCAGTATTACGCTATTTACCAGGGTAAACAAACTGGAGAGCAAACAGGAAGCAAAAAATCTCTTTTGTGTTTACCCTTATCATCCAAGCTGAGTTGGGAAAGTAACTTTATTTCCAACTCCTCCTGAACTAGATATTAAAAAAGAACGTCTGGGAAATGTACTTTCTTCACAGTATTTTAAATTTTAATATGTAAACTTGGCCACTCAATACCCAGTGTCTATAAATGGTCCATCCCATTTTGGGGGAAAACTTTTGTTAAATTCATTAATTAGGTTTTTCATGGTTTTGGTCCTTTTCAGTCCAAGTAACTTCTATTTGAGTTATTTGGATTCCTGAAAGCTGGAGAGAAAAGCATTCATTCAAGAGAAAAACAAAACCAAGTTATTGATAAGCTACTTGTGCTTCTGGCTACCGGCTCCAAAGGCTCTTTGTGAGCTTTAAAACTTTCACATTAAAAAAAAAAAAAAAAGAAAATTAGAGCCTTTTGATAGCAATGGGGTTGTTTGAGGACACGCCTGAGGCTTTGGGCTGCATGGGGAGGGCGGGAGGCCAGCGTACCCTGCTGCAGCCAGGATTGCTGCCGTGAAGTGAGGTCCCCTTGGTGGAGGGGCCTGATGCCCTCAGCAGTCTCTGGCTTCTGGACCATTTGTTCAGGATAGAAGTTTTCAAACTTTTAATGAAAAGTTCCCTTTTGCTGTTTGGGTTTGTTTTTTATTTCCCCTCCCCGCTAAAACTCTGGGATGGGTGGCTCCCGCGCTCCCTGGCTCTGCCAGTTGCAATCAGAGATTGCTTTTCCCACAAAGCTTCTAGAGCCAGCGGAGCTGCAAGTGCTGGGGCAGTGCTGCCAGAGCGAGGGGAAGAGAGGTGAAAATGGAAGGAGATGGACAGAAGTCCATCTGTGCATTAGAAATTATCTCCTGCTTCCACACCCCGGGGGGGCAGCCCAGTTTGAAAACTGCATTTGACCTCAACTGAACTATATAAGCACTGATTTCTTCCCTCAAGGGTCACCTAATTTTATGCATGATACTATGAAATAACCCACTACGCACGAGCCTCCAGAACTATTTGAATATCAATGCTCTGCAAGATACTGGTTTTAATATGTTTGAATTAGTCACACCAGAAAAGATTGATCAGTTTTAGCGTCCGCTTCCATCCTCGGAAGCCAAAACTTTCAGATTGTGTCTTCTGCCAGGACTGGTACATGCTGTCATCCCGTGTTCCCCCTTCTGCTCTCCAGCCCCGCCAGAAGAGAATGTCAAAGTACAAAATCTAACTGCATAAGAATAACGCTTTCCTTGTGTTAGAATGAGTTACTGACCGATGTGAAAGGCCTTTTATTGATGTTCTGTACAATAAAAATGAAATACAAATTAGCCTTTAGAAAGGGAATTGAATTTTCTCATCCTTATAATACCTTAAAGCTTCTTTTGTGAGCAAGCTAGAAAAAAATATATGTGTACACTTTTGTGTTATTGACTTTTCTGTATGATCTCTGTCTTTTTTAAATTCTAAGTGAAACTTATGCCTTTGTGAGAGCTAGAATCAATATTACATTGATTTGCACATTTTAATAAAACCTCACTTTCTTAGTACAAAATACTTGGACAAATTTATGATAATAATCTTAGTTAAGAACTTGTACTCACAATTACATGGAAGTCACAATTGTATAAAATTAACCAATTTCCCCATAAAACATTTTATTTAAAATTAAAGCTTTCTTTCTGATAAACTAAAAAACAAACAATCAAACAAAAAATCCCATACTCTTTTGGTACAGGGATAGCTAAATATTCCTATAGTGTAACTCTGTACTCCTACAGTATAGGAGTATATATCTAAATACAATTTATTTGAAGTTAAAGCTTTTTTCAGATAAGTTTTCTTTTAAACTCCCATATTCTTACAATATGTATTCCTATACTCTATATGTCTAATCAACGAGAGTATGTGATTTAAGAAAGTTATCATACAGAGGTTTTTAAAGCATATGAATACTATACCTATATATTACTCATTGTGAGTAAAGCCCAATTTTTAAAACAACTTTCTATTAAAATGTTTGGTATGTGAGCTCCTTCAGAGAATAGCACTTACATATGGATTGCAGGTAAAAATGTTAGAGGTGATTAACAAGGATGGGAATCAATTAAAAAAAAATTGTACTGCATAGAGTATATAGGGTGAGTACAATATGGATTACCATTAGTCTGAATTTAATAGTGCATTTAATATTTTAGTGCTACTACAAATTTAGTGCTAAATTAGCTACTCATTTCAGTGAGGATTCCCAGGATCATTAGTGAAGAAATTTTGGGCCAGTGAGTCATAAAGTGCTAAAATAGGGATGTGTTGGAATGATACTAAATGTTTTCTCTGCAGCAGATCAATGCATATTTGCAAAGGAGACAGAAGTATGAAGAGCTATGTGAGTATACTCTTATAAATGAAAATTCCTTTAGCTTGCTACAAACTGCAGTAGGGAGATGATACCTTAGCATGAAATGCCTCTAGGTAGACTATCTCCTCATAATTCAGGAGATCATGGCACTTGCTTTTTTCTTGGGAACCAATGATCATGAAGGAGAATAAATTTTAAACCTTACTTAGCACCATATGCCAGAATAGCAGAAAATCTAGTACTATGGCTTCTTTGGAAAATGAAAAGTTAACAGAGTTCTTCTATTCCTCCCATTTCTTCCATTTATAGAATCACAGAATCAGAAAATGGTTCAGGTTGGAAGATAGTTCTGGAGGTCGTCTGGTCCAAACCCCTGCTCAAGCAGGGCCACCTACAGCTGCTTGCCCAGGAACATGTCTAGCTGGCTTTTGGTTGTGACCAAGGATGGAGATTCCACAACTGCCCTGAAGAACCGAGCCATGGCTCAGTCACCCTCACAGTGAAAAGTGTTTCCTGATGTTCAGACAGAACCTGCTGTGTTTCAGTTTGTGCCCACTGCCTCTTGTCCTGTCTCCATGCACCACTGAAAACAGCCTGGCTCTGTCCTCTTTGCACCCTTCCTTCAGATATGTGTATACATTGATGAGATCCTCCTCGTGCCTTCTCTCCTCTAGGCTGACCAGTTCCAGCCCTCTCAGCCTCTCCNGCTGACCAGTCCCAGCCCTCTCAGCCTCTCCTCACAGGAGAGATGCTCCAATGCCTTAATCATCTTTGTGCATCTTCATTGGACTCTCTCCAGTCTGTCCATGTCAGTCTTCTACTGGGGAGCCCGGAACCGGGCACTGTACTCCTGGTGTGGCCTCATCAGTGCTGAGTATCGGGGAAGGATCACCTCCCTTGATCTGCTAGGAATTCTTTGTCAAATGCAGCCCAGGCTGTGTTTAGCCTTCTTTGCTGCAAGGGCACGCTGCTGGTTCATGTTCAACTTGGTTTCAACTAGGACCCCCAGGTCCTCTACTGCAAAGTTGCATAGATTGTTATTCGTGGAACATTTGTTTTCTGTTGGTTTTTTTTTTACTGGCTGGGGGTGGAGGGGAACTGTTAGAGGAAAATACTTTTTCCAAGGATTTATATAAAAAGGGACAGAAAGCAAAAACAGTTGGTATGAGAATCAATGGGAAAAAAAATGCTTACTCTTTGAAGCCAGAGTTCCTCAAAATGATGTCTGCCATTTGGTGCAACAGTGCGTGCCCAAGCAGCTGTGCCTATGCAGGGTTCTGTGTTCAGGAACAACTGGGTGTTACTGCATCCTGATGACTCAGAAGGTCATTGTAAATTGGAACATCTTTACCACAAAATCATCCATTTTACAAATGCAATCCGCCTTCCTTTATACTACTAAAACTGAAAGCATTATTGGAAACAAATATGCTGCTGAATGGCTTTTCCCCTGTTCCCTCTCTTTGCTTGATGAATTTGCACAACTGCAACCTACAGTTCTCAACTAGAGCTAGAGGAGGACAGATCCTATAATTCAGTCTCAAATGCTAAGTTAGATTCTTCTAACTTCAGCTGTTAAGCAACTGCATAAAGAATATCCCTTGAAAGTTTCTGTCTTGTTTTTGAATGATAAGGTATTTATCTCTTGCTAACTCTGGATGAGTATGTTCTTTTCTGAATAGAGATTTCTCATGTTCCATTATCAGAGTTACTCATTAAAGGTAGATATGGACAGAGATATCCAACAATTGTAATATTTACTATAGATATTAGAAGAATGACATTTGCACATGAATAAGATTCCTTTGAAATTGTCTCCATAACTCTTTCCCCCATCTACCCAGTAAAAATGAGAGTAAGTATGACATGCTTTGAAAGCAGACACTAAACAAGAGAAAAATCACCACATTTATTAGGTTACTGCTTCAAGGCTAACTGTTTCCTAGCATACTGATGCCACTTCTCCAAAGTCCTGGAAATTCTCAAATGAAATTGTATCATAACTCTCAATTTAAAAAGTACATAATTCCAATAGTTATGACTGCTACATTTGTTAAGAAACACTTTTAGTTATTCTTGTTTTACCCTTAATTTCCTGTGAAGAAACAACAATTCAGAAGTCAATCAGTCTTCAGTACCAGAAGCAGAATTAGAAAGAAGAAGGTCTCTCAAGTAGTACGACATCCCTCAGATGTATATACAAGCATTACTGTGTGCAGATAGAACTAGAACTCAAAAGTAAGTACCAAGTTTCTGCAGAAAAGCCAGTCTTTGGTAATGCTTTACCTGCTACCAAAGCAGAGCTTTAGAAAGGTGCAAGAAATTGATGAAATTCATACAACTGAATACCTCAGAGCAAGTCCTGAATTGCCGAGTAAGATATGTACATGCTGAAAAGAGCGCAGGATTTGATAAAACAGATCAATAAACAAAGGAATATAACACAATTTGGATGTGTCTTTCATTCAAGCACCATAAAGTACATGGGAAATTTATCTATTTTTGGCTGCATTCATATGAACAGCCTTGCCACAAAATAGGTTCGAAAATTGCCTCACTGTAATCTGTATCGGCACAATAAATATTTTTAGTTCATTCTAATTTTGAGTTCTAAAATGTGATCCTGATCTGCTTCAGGCTGTTGCTGAAGATCAGAGTAATGAAGCTTAGAAAAGAGAAACCAGAACTCAAATTGTATTCTCATTATGTTCATATCAACAGCATCCCTGAAGCCAAATATAGGCACGCAAGCACTTCCGCCCACCCCAGCAACCCACTCTGCCCAGTGTTGAAAGTGTGAGTTCTCAGCCCAGCCTCCAGATCTTTTCGGTCTACCTGTCTGCCCTTAAATGTACTAAAAGCCATCTTTATGTCCACACATTCAAAGGAAAGCATAGAAATGCAAGCTTTACCCAGCATCAAAACACTCTCTCAGCAGTCAAAGCCATAAAATCTCTTTTGCCAAAGAGATGGCGTGTCACTATTTCTTCTCACACCGACATCAAGAGGAACCGCTGCCCTATGGAGCACCTCCTGGAAACGCGATACATGTGTCTGCACATTTTCCGTGGTCTCCAAGACTGTAAGCATAAAAATAATCAACTTCATAGAGAAGAAAACAGAGCTCAGTGAGCCATTTCAGGTAAATGTTATTCGAGGATCCCTTGGAGCTAATTTCTTGAAGCAGCCAGAAGGACACACTTTTTGTTGTAAGGCTCTCAAAGCACAAGTGAGTTGAGACTCTGTGTTAAAGAATGAGTAATTCCCTTCTTCTGCAGCTTGCCCAAATAAATTCATTCGTATTTTTCTGATGCTCTTGACATAAAGTAAAAAACCAACAGCTGTGCACCTTCACTCTTCTCAACGCCAGGTTTCCATCCAAAGCAGAATGTGACACATTTGAGAATTCAGCAGAGCCTTGAGTTTCAAATATATGAAACCATAGTATTCTTTGTATTGTATTATTATCAGCCACCAAGGCAAATAACTCTGACATGAAAAATGAAAAGGTTACAGAGGCTTCAGCTGCCCTAACGAACACAGAGGTATAAGGATAAGGCACAGACAGATGCCAGACACCATAACTATATATTCTCATTTCTTGTTTTAGTTTTCAAGATTGCTGCTGCCTCACATCCTCAGAAGCATGAATCATTCAGAATATCTAGACATGAAAATCCAAAGTCATGTGAACAGTGGCAATATGAATATATGAAAGCATTTCCACACAGACAGCTTTGAATAATTTTACATAATTCAAGCATGCCTGTGTAAGCTATTTTAGTTTGACAAAAAATTAGTTTTGCTTTGCACTTTTTAATTCACATCTCAAACGTAAAAGGTAAACTGAACTAGTCCAAACACCTTTCAGATAATTGAAAGTCACTGTCTCTTATTTTCGCTTGGACCCTGGCCCACCCTTTATGTCTCACTGTCTCTGTACAGTGCCTTTCAGCACAGATATGTGAGGGACAGCAGCAGAGACCTCTCACATACTGTTTCTTGGTGGTGGTCTCACAGAAAACACCACTTTGTTTGTCAGAAATACAGAATCTCTACTTTGACTTGTTTGGCTGCCTCCTGCTGTAGCAGGACACAGCTTCCAGCTGGGCTGCTGCTGCCAGCTTAATCCTCTGCTGTTCCTTGTGACCTAGCTTCACCCCCAAGTTCCCCACTATCTAAATATAGGAACAGCTGTATAGCACAGTCTAGTTCAGTGTATAAATACACTATGGCTCAAAACCCTGCCATCGGTTCGTATAATCAGTAGAGAATTGAATGAATGTATAAACAACTTCTGAACAGAAAGTCTAACCTATACTGGCATGTACCACATGTACCACATTTTCTGTTTTATATTTTTGTTTCTGCAATCTATTTCAGTCACAATTATTTTCTTCAGATTGGGAGAGAACAAAGAGAACCTGTACATTCCTGTATTGATTAAACATTTTGTCACATTTTTCATGGATGAATTCATATCTATTTGCAAGTATTTTAATATTCAGAACAATTGGGTTAGATCGCCATTTGTCCAGAAGCATGACTCCTGCTTGGACTCTTGATGTCTTTGTTAGAGGCAGCTGAATCCAGGAATCAGGTAGATGAGAAGATGCTGCAGCTCTGCGCACCAGGTCCAGTCACGCCAAGCACATCTACCCGATAGGTCAGCATGCACACACACACACACACACACACACACACACACACACACGCATACGCTCACACACACACACACACGCTCACGCGGCCGCTGGCATGGACAGACACTTACACGGATGCACAGCGCTTGCAGAAACGTGAGCCGCAGAGCTGGCCCAACCCAGTTCCTTCCCTCCAGCTGATCCAGCTGAAGTGGCATATATCCACAGGGATGCGCGGGACACGGGTGCCTCCGGCAGCTGGCCTTAGACGCTCAGCCCAGGAGCTGGCCCCAGGCCCACCGCCCTCCCCGGCTGCTGGCGCTGGCACACGAGATTCACAGCCCCGCCAGCTCCGGAGCTCAGACATCTTATCCTACTCACCAGCCAGACCCGCTTGAAGTTCACTAGCGTGCACCAACACCTCTTCAGCATAGATAAGAGAGCCACATGGAAAATAGAAATGCCCTTTAATAAGAAGATGGGACAGACTACAGGGCTCAAATAATCAAATAAGAGTACTCACCATCAGCCTATTTACACTGGACAGCCTTTTATCTCCTTTCACCCCTATCCCTTTGCCTTTCATCCTCTACTCCATCTATTTCCCACCCTTGTTCTCAATATACCTTAGTCTCTTACCCATCTATGCTCCTTCCCCTAAACATACCTTTTGTTCCAGGCATCCCCAGGATCCCTTCAAAACCACATTCAGCAATATTTTTTACATAAACATAAAAATGCTTTTCCCCTCTGCATCCCATAGTACACCCCATACACCCTTCAGCCTGAAGGCCTTTCCGGGAGAAAACCTCTCCAAATGATTTCTCTGGGTGGTTTTCCACGCACAGGTATCAGTAGATTTATGTTAAAACTGAAGACCATCGACCAGTTCTCAGAGACAAGATGGGGTGACGTTCTTGACAGGCCAAAGATATCTTCAGGTCTCCCTTGTTTTCCCAGCTGGGTCTTTCCCTGCCTCTCTTCCTGTCTGGTCTCTTCTGCTCACTTGGTCACTCGCCTGGACAAAACTCAGGTTTCTCTCTAGGACTATTTTTCTATAAAGCGTTCACTGTCTCCCCTCTGCTAAAGATTTTCAAATCACGGCATCTTGTGGTAACAGTAGTCAGGGTTTATGAGTGTGATCATAACTATTTTTGAATGCATCATATTCTGGTATTCCTGTTATCTAATGATTTTCTGAAACTTTCCAAAATCTAAAGCAAATGCATACAAAATGTCTAATCAGTCTCTGCATCTTCCTAGAAAGCCTGAAATAGAACTTCTGTTTTCTTAATGTTCAGTTTCACAGTAATATTTCTTCTATCAGATTTTTCTCTTTTACCTACCATTTTTACCCCCACTCTAATCTATGAAAAATGTATTTTTACAGTATTAATCTTATTATAAATATATAGATAATGTATCAATATAACTTCCTTAAGTCCTAAATATTCTCAAAACATTTATTTTTTGTGGCCAAGAAAATAACAGAAATATTTATCTTCTAAGCTAACCAGTTTTGGAGCTGCTACAAACAAAACAAATATAAAATACCAGCAAAAATGCCAGATAACATTTCAGGATAGCATAATTATAAATGTCACCACAAAAAAAATTGTACTGTGAGGAGAGAGAGAGAACATATTAAAAAAAAATCAGAAAAATCTGTTTCTTTCTGAGAAACTTAGGGGTTGTTTGTTTTTTAACAGGGCTTGTTATGGGAAATCTTCCATCATAATTATGGATCAGCAACTGTTACTCCATAATACTGAAGCTTTCTGTATAATTTCTCTCTCTTTCCTCTTTTTTTTTTTTTTAGGAGAAAAATAACTCATAAATATTTCAATTTCCAATTACTGAAAGATAAAGAGCAACACTGAAACGCTGATATCTTGAAGAAGAGCACAAATTGTAGTACACCAAAGATAATACGCAAGGAAAGGGGTTTGTTGAACTGTGCAAAGCACTGATGCAACACAACTGTTTTGAGGAACATGATTTTGAAGCCCTCATATTATATTCTGCTTCCTTCTTCTGCTGGTTGAAATTTATGAGAGATTCTTGCTACTATTGAGATCAATAGCAGAAGTCCTATTGTCTTCAAACTACAGAGGCAGATTTTTCCTTATTACATATATGCATTGGTGTTAGTGACACAAATATCATATGTTATTGTAAAATGTGTTGACAACAGAATATTTGGCTCTTAAGAATTTATTTGCACCTTCTTTAAGGATCCACACAAAATTAAAGACTTTTTCTGTTATTAAATCATTTTCAAAATAGCTAATTTTTTAATTTCAGTCATTACAAAATATAAATGCCTGTAGTACCAAATGCATAAATATATGTATATTGAAATGTAAATTGTCTCAGAAATTAAGGATATGTTATCAAAAGTGGAATAATAAATGGATGTTGTCTACATTTTATGTATGTTTAGATCAAGGAATGAATAAGCTCAGTCCTTATTAGATACAGTCAAAATATCTGAAACATGGCAGTGTTATGTAAAGAGGCCAGAACTTAAAAATATGTTCAAATATATTTCAGCATAAAAGGAATCATCAGTTTTAACATATGATAGCTCTGATAAACATCAGTACTAGCCCAGGAGCCCTTTAGCATGACAGAAACCTAGTCTGTTATTATGAAAAGAAGATAGTCATAAACCCAAGGTTGTTTCCACACAATAAAAAACACTCATCGGAAAATAGTAAGACAATAGCTTTCTTGGTTTCATATGTGTTTTTTAGTGTGTCCAGCTATTTTGCAATGAGTGTTAATGATATTACTCTTTCACAGTAAACATGGGAAACTGCAAAAAACATAATAAACCAAAACCAAACTGCACCTATAAGTACTATTAGCACATGACTATTATTTGTTACAGAAAGGTGGAGGTTCAGTAGAAATAGAATATTTGATCATTTCTTATTCCTGCAGCTTCTCATTGCAGACTACCCAGGTAAACCAAATGACTAGGATGACTTAATTCCACAAATCGTGGGTTTTGGAAGGTGTTCCTTAAATAATCATCATACATGATTATTCAAACAAGATGTATGTTTGAAGGAAAACCAAATCTCATGGTTATGTTTCAGTTAGAAATAGTTGAGGGTATCTCAGCTGTCAGTATTTATAACCAAGTCCCAGAAAACTCTGGAATTTCAGGGGACTGTCCCTCCTTTTTAAATTAATTGTAAGCTATCAGTTCCAGAGAAGCAAGACTGAACACAAAAAAGTAAGTCTTGTTTGGGTAGATTTTGCTTATTTGAGCAGATTTTCTCAATTTTGGTGCAAGCTAATACAGCTTCATATCAGGGGCTATGAATCTCCTTGCAGAGAACAGAATTGAATTCTTCTTCTTCTTTTTTTTTTTTTTTTTTTTTTTTTTTGGTGGGAAAAGCTGTGTAATGGTGTTCTGATTCCCGTATCAGTTCAGTGACAGCTCATCATTACTTTGTGACTGAAGGCTGTGCAGAACTGGGCTTATTCTGTTGACAAAGCAGAATAATCTGCTGAAATGCCTAACCAGAGGAGGGATAGGCTGACTCTTCCAGCACACAGGTTTCCTCTAAGACAGTTTCCTGATGTAGTTTCCCTGCACAGCTAGACTTGTGGCTTAAACAAAAATATCATCTGTGGTGGTTTCAGACAGCAAGATGGTATGTGATCTTCAGAAGCAGAGGGAAGTCCCTACAGTGGCATGCAGCATATGTACATTTTTATATACATATATATATACACACATTTAATTTTTTTCAAACAAAGACAATTTTCACAAAATTATTTATAAAAGCATTGCCTTGATTATGATGTCATTAATGCAAAAAAATAGGAGGGCTCTGACTTAAATGATTATTATATACCTTTAGGTCTACCTTTCTATGTACTTACAGTAGGAATCAGTTATTAGTTATATGATTACACATTATTTTTCATTGTGAACTTAGCTCATTTGCATGCCCAGTATAGACTAGTGTTTCCTAAGTTTCTAATGCTTAACATTTCCAACTATGAAACATTCCTTTCAACATTTTCTCTAAAAACATAATTCTCAATTACTAAATCTCATTGGACATGTTGGAATTCAGAGATGTAGCTATGAGGCATGCCGTGGTCTGGCTCAGGAGCCCCTTAAAATAGCTTGGTTTATTCTGAGAGGGGGAAAAAGAAAAAAAAAGAAAAAAAAGAAAGAAAGAAGAAAAAAGAAGAAAAAGAAAAAAAAGGAAGAAAAAGAAAAAAGAAGAACAAATTTTTATTTTTATTTTCATTTTTATTTTCTTTTTTTTTTCTTTTTTTTTTCTTTTTTATTTTTAAAAAGGAAGCTACTTGAGGGAAGAAGCAAAAAAAAAATCACATTATTGTCTAGAAGGTCCCCTGGGCTACTGAGGCCCCGAAGTTAAAATGCAGGCATGGAAAGACCCTGTATATCAAGTGTAGCTCAAGAGAAGAGTGGTTATATAAACCCTACATCCTCTCACCCCACCAAAAAAATCCAAGAATAAGATTGTTTTTGTGGGGAGAGTGACAGATTTGACTGCAGCACCACTAAAATATCATTCTTTATCACTTACTCTCATTTCAGTTTTAATAAGCTCTCTTGGCTCTCTTATCTTTTTATGTTCACTCCACAGCAATTAAACAGAAATGCAAATGTCATACCCATTTTTATAACACTGCCTCTTATAAAACTGCAATAAAGTCAGCAAATTATATAGTTGTTAAATGATCTATCTTCTTTTTGTCAACAAAATCTAGCTAATATGAGGATAATGCCTGTGTATGTACCATATGTGTGTTTGCATGTTGTATAAACATGGGAAGATTATTAGTTACAATTCTAGTACAACTTCCGAGGAAGCATTACACTTTGAAAGCTCAAATCAGTTAAATAAGGCAGGAAGAGAGTTTATGAATATTCAGTTTGAATTTCAAAACAGCTGTTCTATTTGACCATTAAAAAAATTACCCCTTTTTTATTCACTATAGGCAAACATCCAGTAAAGTGAGATTGCGTTCACACAAATATCTGGTAACTACTTTAATTCAGACGTGTTTTCATACAACCCGCTTCCCCCTTTAAAGGGAAGCCTCATCATAGAGCAAACAAGAGAATTCAGATTTATTTTTCTCTGTTTTTCTCTGAAAGCAATCTAGCAATCCAATCAAGAACCAGAGCACAGCACACACAATAATTCCGTAATCATCCATCTTGAATAATGAACAACATGCTGTCACAGCGATGACAGCTGATCACTGCCACCAGTAGAAAAGACCTCACCCAGGGCATGAGGGGTGCGCTTTGCCGCTAGACATATTCTGACACAAAACCACATCCGTCTCCAGCTCAGGTATTTGCCTGTGACCTCAACCAAAGGCAGCCAAGTGTTTCACACTGTAGTACGTTTGCCTCATCAACCATGAAGTGTAAATGCGTTATTTTGCAGAGGAGGAACTGACATAGAAAAGACTATGTCCCTACTCCTTCCAAATAGGCATATGACTAAATATCACCAAAATAATTTAAATCCATTTCTGAACACTCACCCTCCGCAGTCAACTCCATTTCTGAATTAGCATGTTACAGGATGAAGGAGGAGGAGCCAGAAAGAATATACGAAAGAAAAAGCTACATTCCTATTTCCTTTGTAGCATATAAATACAACCCTTCCTTGTGGCTCTCTTTTCCTCTACCTGTTCAGCCTTTGCACAAACTATTCATAGTCACCTGTAACAGCAGGGTGGTAACATCAGGCAAATGGCAGGAGTGAAATCAGGACCAAGGTAGCCTAAATAGCAGTGACGGAGCCTGTGTTAAACAGCAACATGTCAGGGTAGATTAGAAGAACTAGGCAAAATAAAGGGCTGTATTGGGTTTACATGGCAAGTTGTTGGCAGCGTAGGGCTGCAGAGGTAGCCTGCGGAGGCTGCGGAGGAGAAGAGGCCAAGGGCTGCACCGTGCCAAACAGACCTTGATCCAGCCAGCTCTGATAGACAGACCTCAGGACACAGCTGAGCCCAGCAGCCAAGTTGGCCATGCCCCTGGGAAAGCATATGTAAGAATGTGTTTAAGAAAAAAACACCATGCAGCAGCTGTGAGAGAGGACTGAGGACAATACGGTGAGAAACAGCCCCGCAGACACTAAGCTTGGTGAAGAAGGAGGGGGGAAAAAGTTCTCCAAGTGCTGGAGCAGAGATTCCCCTGCAGCCCATGGAGAAGACCATAGTGCTGTGGGTTGTCCCTCTGTAGCCCATGGAGGATCGCGGTGGAGCAGATATCCACCTACAGCCCGTGGGGACCCCATGCCACAGCAGGTAGACATGCCATGAAGGAAGCTTCTGCCTGTGGAGATCCTGTGCAGGAGCAGTCTGTCCCTGTGGAAAGACCCATCCTGGAGCAAAGACTGAAAAATCGCAGCCTGTGGGAAAGACCCAAATTAGAGCAGCTCCTGAAGGACCGTATCCTGCGGGAGGGACCCCGCACGAGCAGTGTACAAGTGTGAGGAGGAAGGATGAACTGTTATGAACTGACTGCCCTGTGCGGGGCTGGCGGGCAGGAGGTAGAGGGGTTGAGAATGAAGGAGTGAAATTGAGCCTCGGCAGAAGGAGGAGACTGGGGGAAGCTGTTGTTAGTTTTGTCTTTATTTCTCAAAATCTTACTCTATTTTTTTTTTTTTAATTGGCAATAAATTAAATTAATTTTCCCCAAATCAAGTCGGGTTTGCCCGGGAAGGTAATTGGTAAGCGATGTCCCTGTCTTTATCTTGACCCACAAGATTTTTCATCTCATTTTTTCCCCCTATCTCGTTAGGAAGGGGAAGTGAGAGAGCAGCTGGGTGGGCATCTGGCAGCCAGTCAAAGTAAACACACCACAAGGGCAAATCGTTACATTCCTTCTGGCACTCAAAGTAATTTTGAATCTCAAAGGTACGAGAAAAAAATTTGGGTTTAATTTTTACTGCCGCTTATTCTCTAATGATATTTTATTAGACTTACTATCCTCCTCAGCAATATCCTCATCCATTAGAAAATGACTGTGTTTTAGATAGGCTATTATATACTGTAATCTTCAAAAAGTATACTCATTAGACATGAGTTGCATGATTTTCTGCAGAGTTACAGAAAAAGGAGACAGAACCAACACAAAGATGACATGGTAGGCAGGAGCATCACTTGTTTAAACATCACTTTGATGTACCATACGAAGTATTCTATTATAATATTGAATACTAAAAGGCAGAAAAAGACCATAAAATATAGCATGGCTGAAAAGCTGTATTTAAAAAGACCAGAATAACACTGCATTGCAAAAGAAACATTTTGAATCAAATGTGGGGGCTATTGTGCACTGAGAAAGGACTATAAAATATAACATTACTTACAACCAGTCCAAGTCAGACTTCATCTTTTATAAATTTGAAGTAATTTATTTTGTCTATTAAATTTTAAAGGTGTATTTACTACTTTTTCTTCATCTTGACTAAGACTCAATATATTAGCTTTACCTTCCTAAAAAGCTATAATCTTCTCTGCTTTACTCTCACTTTTTTTTTTTAAAATCTACACCGCATTAATATCAAAACCATCTTGAATGTAATCCTAATCTGCCATATAATGTGATGAACAGAGAAACAAATGCAGAACCACACAAGTTTTCAATAGCACTTCTCAAATGCTTTTCAAAACACTGGTAGCACAAGCTCAAAGACTCTGTGTCTTGAGGTAGGGGCATAACTGAATGTACAAACCCATGTCTCCAGTATGCAACGAACAGTAATAGCTCGTGAACAGATGGAGTTAAAAATGCAGAGGTTTGATAGAATATTTGGTGTTTCTCATAATAGACTTTCAACCTTCACTGCTGTAATTAGTAAATTTAATAATAATAATAATAATAATAATAATAATTGAAGAAACAACTAAAAGGCACAGAAATAATTCTAATGAATTGTTGTCCAAAATGAATTACTTCCAAAAAATAGAGCAATTCTCCTTAGTCATACTTCGATGTTATTATTCAAACACATTGCATCTCTCTCATCTGTGAAACTTCTATTTATTTTCATTTTATACTTTACGTAACACACAAGAGTCACTGAAAAGGAGGCCAAGCAGCATTACTGCACAGCAGAGCTAGCACAGAACGGCTACTGCTTTAGGTCCCGAGAGGTAGCGGTGTCACACTGCATGCAAACCATCTGGCGCGCTCCCTAGAGAAGACGACTGAATGGGACATATCATTCAGTATTTCTAAAAGGTTGAACCAAGGGTTTGGATGCTTTCATTGTCGAACCAATTGAAGCAACTTGGATGCAGCTGCTATTTACTAAGCAGGCTGGCCTTTATGATCTCTTTAATAGGTCACAGTTAGATGCTCAATGGTAGAAGCATATAAACGTTTACAAGGGAACAGATTTTACAAATCTATATCTCTCTCTACACATCAATTTTAAACTCATTCTTACAAATGCCTTTATACTGAAAATAAACTGAAATCCCATATGTTTTTCCTGTAGTTCAAGTCTTAGAATTGTAACATATTATTTGTATTCCAGTAGTGTCAAAATGCTCCAGTCAAAATGAATGCCTCCCTGTTTTAGGTGTTATGTATAAACACTCAAGAAAAAAGCCCATGACTGAAAATCCTACATTAGAAAAGAATCGACCTTTCAAACAGAGAAGAAATGGTGCTTAAGATACAAAGCCATATGCTTTTTTACTTCTTGTTTCTGAAATTTTCCATCTTTTTTTTCTAAAACTGCAAAATACGTAAGGACGAGTATGCTTAGACTACAACTGGCGACAGGTAGATCACTAAGAAAAAAACTGAACTTTTAAAGAAGTATTCGAAACAATTTGCATCTTGAGGAGAAGCAGAACATAGGCAGGGGAGGAAGAAAGGCTGGCAGGAAGGGAGGCCTGGAGGAAGCCCAGCACTGAGATGAGTGATCTCTTAAGCATCACAGAAAAGGATGCTCTTTGTTCCTGATCTAAAGTCGGTTGCAGCGAACAGGAACTTTTCCACTTAGTTGAACGGACTTGGAGCAGGGCTGGTTTTCAGTAAGTGTCTTTCCTGTCTGAGGAGGAAGAAAAAGTGCAATAAAGTCTTTAAGAAGTCAGTCAGCACGCAACCACGTGCCTTCACAAAGGCTTAATTAGACTCCAGGTGTCCTCAGCTCACCCTGCGAGAGCCGACATGGGAACCAGGAGTGTAAAGTCTCCCGGGTCACCTCTGTGCAGCTCCCCCTGCAGATGCCATGAGGTAGGTTAGGTGCACTGGAGATGCTCTGAGACCAGGCTGCTACCGGTGTGCGCCGCACAGCGGAGCCGGCACTACCCCATGAAAACATGACCTAGGGCCGCTGTTCGAGGCCATTTCTCAGGTTGCCTTTCCAAGGCAAATAAATCTTGTACAGTAGTAGGGAATTGGATTCTTAAGGAAACTATTTCTCGAACCCAAGTAGTGAGGAGAAGCTGGTGCATAATATCCTCATTTCCAACAGCAATTTTGTCTGAAGAGCTGAGGACACAAAAATGAAAACCCTTCAAATAATATTAAATTGGTTTATAAAATAAATCCATGAAAAGTTGCTGCAGAGTGTAAAGACCCATATGCCACTTACATATTTGAAGTAGATAGGACCATGATCAGCTGCAACATGAAGCAGACAATGTGTTCCAGAAAAAAAGGAGGAAAATATGTGTTTGTCTGGGTGTTTAAGTTATAATTAATTCAGCATCTCATGAGACACAGGGTAAAGAGAGATTTACACTTCCAGATAGTATATTCATAAAATAGGAAAGACAATACAGAGAAGATATGGCAAAGACATCCTGATAGCCCGCTTATGTGAAATACATTTTTAAATACCTTTCTGTATCACATTAGTAAAAATGCTGTGACTATACAATTTCTTGTTTTCAGGGAAATGAAACAAAACAGCTTTGAAAGCAGAGGGAAAAAACTCACTTTGAGAATTATTGCCTGTGTCAGCAGCTGTTACTTAAATTTCTTGCATATGGTGCCAAGAAAAAATATGCTTCTTCAGATATAGTGCATTGCATCATAGTGTAATTTTGATGGTCTGAGAGATATTTATTTCTTGAATTCTGTTACAACTTTAAAGTTATTTAAAACAGCCAAAGATAACAGAGTAAAGACTCATATGCCAAAATACAACCCTGCCCCAAAAACCAGCAGTTGTATACACAGACACAAAGTCATACAGGACATACTATTAAAAAACAGGCTTGAATGACTGCAGGCACACATTCTTCCAAGGAAAATCAAGGAGTAAAATGAAAACTATTTTTTCACGAGGTAAAAAAAGAATCTGCAATTACTCTGCGGAAAACTAAATATTTCCAATAATTAAAAAAAAACCCCACCCACTTTGCCACTAATCCACCTGAGTAAGCTCTAGAGTTAGCTCTCTGAAGATCACTCCTATGATTTGCAGCAGAGGGTACCCTCTATAGAGAAGGTGGATAATTACAGTAACCTGTGATTAGAGCATTAACTAGGACCATGAAGCTCAGCAACGGAATTACTCAGAAATCAATACAGGCTATGGAACAAAAATTCAAAGTATATGTTGTGGTTTGGCCCTGGCTGGAGGCCAGGTGGCCACCAAAGCCACTCTATCACTCCCCTCCTCAGCTGAACAGGGGAGAGAAAATATAACGAAAACCTCCTGGGTCAAGATAAGGACAGGGAGAGATCACTCGCCAATTACCATCACAGGCAAAACAGACTCAACTTGGGAAAATTAATTTAATTTATTACCAATCAAATCAGAGACAAGTAATGAGAAAATAAAACCAAATCTTAAAACATCTTCCCCCCACCCGTCCATTCTTCCCAGACTTAACTTTACTCAGGTTTCTCTACCTCCTCCCCCCCAGCAGCACAGGGGGACGGGGAATGGGGGTTGTGGTCAGTTCATCACACGTTGTCTCTGCCGCTCCTTCCTCCTCAGGGCGAGGACTCCTCACACTCTGCTCCAGCCTGGGGTCCCTCTCACAGGAGACAGTCCTTCATGAACTTCTCCAACGTGAGTCCTTCCCAGGGGCTGCAGTTCTTCACCAACTGCTCCAGCGTGGGTCTCTCCCATGGGGTGCAGACATTCAGGAGCAGACTGCTCCAGCGTGGGTCCCCCACAGGGTCACAAGTCCTGCTCTGACACCTGGAGCACCTCCTCCCCCTCCTTCTGCACTGATGTAGCACCTGAAGATTACTTCACTTATGCTAAAATCATGCTTCCTTCAAACTAGGTTAAGCTAAACCAAATAATATTTCTTTATAAGACATAAAATATAAATATATTTACAAAATACTATTAATAGAGAAGTTTACAGGACTGAAAAGACAATTAGACATCGATCTAGCTTGTACTTATGTAAGTTCCAAACAATTCTTTCACTTTTTACCTGTTCAGCTGACAATCTAGGACAAAGTGCTTCACAGTACCTTGACCAAGGAGACTCTTGTTCTTCAGACTTTATGTTACTCTCATTAATCATCTCCATTTTGCAGATAAATACAGCTTTTCAAAGCCTAGATTAATCTTTAAAGCTATTCAGATACTAGATCCATACATTTCTATATCAAATTTCCTGCTCTTTAACTTTATAACCAGAAATTTCTACCTGTGGATAGAATGTTATCTGCTCATTCCAGATTTGGAAGTCAGCATGCTTTTATATGACAATGTGCAATTATTAACTGGTCAGAGAATAGTAAAGATAAATGTCACAGCTTGGGGACTATTAACAAATCATTAAAGAGGCAAGACTCACATTCTCATCAAGGACATATCAAAAACTCACTCTGAAACCTTTCAAAATTTAATTTGATATTTTGCATAAAGAAAGAAACTGACATTTTATAAGCATAAAACTGAAATAAATGTCCGTAGTTAATTTATATAGAAGTTAAATTAAGTAAAATGATAAGTGAGCATTTGAGAGGTGAGGGACTTGGATAAGTTGACCTAAGATGAGTTAACAATAAGACTTGTTTGGCCTTTCCTGAATGTTTCCATGCGTATGCGTTTTTCAATGTTAAAACTACAACAGCTGAACTATGAATTATATATCTTTTTGAACCATGAAATCCTTATTCCCCTCCCAAAGAGAACCTAAAACAAAAGAGTGCCTATTAAGCAAAATGCTCAGTCTTTTAAAGTCTGTATAGGGGAACTGAATCTCCCTTCAGTAGCTTTTTGAGTGTTATTATTAGATGGAAAAAATTCAGACACAGCTTCTTATTACAAACTTCTTTTTTTTTTTCTTTTTTTTTTTTTCTATTTCAGAACAATTTTTGAAAAATATTCCCTCATTTTCCTCCAGAACAAAAATGTCAAAATATGGACAGTTTGTTCGAAACAGAAATCACAGCTTTGGAATTTGTCAAGTTTGGATTTTAGTATTGTTTAATTCAAATTATTTAGTCATATGGTTGAAGAGTTTAAGAAAAGCTATCTGAATAAATAACTCAGTTTTTCAGAAAGAATGGTGTATTAGGAATCCTCAAAGGCAATTGAAACACATTATTTTCCTATCTATGAATATTCCTCATTGGAATCTGAATCCCTTCCAGGGGAAATTATGTATATGGATAACATTAGACAGTACTTCACTAGCATAGTGTGAATTTTATGTTTTGTTTGAAGCTCCCTGCCATCCTCAGACCAGGGATTCAACTGTCTAATCCATAGCTAAATGTGTGCAGTGCAGCTTTGAGCCTTTGGCTTAGTTCTGCTGAGAGAATTGTTGTAAGATGAGAGAGTATATGTAATCTAAAGCCATACAAGACTGGAAAAATAACTGTAATTGTTGAGAAGATAATAGCTAAAGATTTCCAGAGGCACACACTACCATGAAAGCTGGGATATCTTGCAAAAAAAAAAAAAAAACAAAACCAAACCACCACCAAACAACAGAAAACCTGGGAGCAGAGCAACTCGGCACGCCAGAGGATCAGCCCACCTCAAGGAGCAACAGATGCCAACTTTTTCCTAACCAATGGCTGTCTTGCCATCAGTTTCTCACGCACATCTGAGTCTCATTCTAGTGTGGATACTGCCAGTTGTCTACTGCATGCATTGGTCAATAAATAACTGCTGAACTTCTCTGTACTCTTAACCTGTGCAAATACTGTATGCAGAGTCTGCACACAGCAGATGATGTCTTACCAAATGTGACCCACTGAGAGGTGATTTCTTTCTCCTCAGTGAAAGCTTCTCTGGAAAACTGAGTGTTATTTTTACAAAATATAATTAAACAGGCTATTAGACACATAAAGATCTTTTGAAGACCTGGACTTTAGTCTGAAAAATTATGTCTATGTATGTTTTTATAGCCTTGTCTTAAAATTCAAGCTCCTCAGTAAACGTTTTTTGAGAGGGAGGAAAGCCACACAGTTAATCAAGGTGCTGGTCTAGGGATTCGGCAGAGGCAGTTTCAACTTCCTCTGCCACCACACATTTTCTGTATGATTTTGAGCTAGTTCAGCTGGATAGTTTTAAATGTTTAAGCACTTGAGGTTCATACAAAGCAACGAGATTTAGGATACTATATATCTAAATGCAACCTGCCTTCTCTGCGGGTCAGGTCCCCCTTTGCTCTCTCTGCCTCAAAGGAGTGTCACAAACCTAAAAGATCAAAAGCTGTTCAGATGATATACAATAGTACTTAAAACCATCAGACTTGTGTTAGGTCTATTTTGAATGGTATCTCAGAAAATAACAAGGTTTTTAAAACACTGGGGGAAAAATATCTAAATACTATGTTGCAGACCACCACTAGCTGGTGCAACTTACCTTGTCGTGGTGTGGTGGCTTGCGTGCCTTGTTGGGCCAGACTAAAATGTCGCACCCTGGCCCTCCAGGTTGGGGGTTTTGTTTTGGGCTAACAACCCAATCATGTAAAAAACAAAATCTGTTGCAGAAATTGCAACAACACTATCCCACCGGGTTCGGTGGCATAGTGTTGTTTCAGCCCTATGCTCCTCGAGGAGTAACAAGGACCAAACAACAACATGTTGCAGAAAAAAATTGCCAAAGGAACTCAGATACACTGTTTCTAATTTTTATGAGCATAACAAAGTCAGTCAAAATACATTAAAGTGATTGAGGAAAGTCACTTCCTATGTGTATTTTAGACTTGCTTATTCATCTTCTCATTCTAGCCACTTCCAAATGTTTTCATTCATAAAAGTTTGTCAAGTATCCTAGTTTGATACCTGTGGAATAAGTACTTTGGATTTACTTTCAACAGGTAGCTCGTCTTTATTGAAAGTGACCAACTCCATACAGACATTAAAAAAATTACTGTGGTGTTTTACTTGAACATAGCAAACATAGAATCATAGAATCATTTTGGTTGGAAAAGACCTTTAAGATCATCAAGTCCAACCCTTAACCTAGCACTGCCAAGTCCAACCATTAAACCACGTCCCTAAGCACCACATCTATGTGTGTTTTCAATACCTCTAGGGATGGTGACTTAACATCTGTCCTGGGCAGCCCTGACAACTGACAACCCTTTCCCTGAAGAATTTTTTCCTCATACCCAATCTAAACCTCCCCTGGTGCAACTTGAGGCCATTTCCTCTTGTCCTATCACTTGTTACTTGGGAGAAGAGACCAACACCCACCTGGCTGCAACTTCCTTTCAGGTAGCTGTAGAGAGCGATAAGGTCTCCCCTCAGCCTCCTGCTCTCCAGGCTAAACAACCCCAGTTCCCTCAGCTGCTCCTCATAAGACTTCTGCTCTAGACCCTTCACCAGCTTTGTTGCCCTTTGGACATGCTCCAGCACCTCAATGTCTTTCCTGTAGTGAGGGGCCCAAAATTGAACACAGTACTCAAGATGCAGCCTCACCAGTGCTGAGTACAAAGGGGACAATCACATACAGTGAAAGAAACCCTTTAAATTTTATAGATAAAAACTGTAAATGGACTAAAAAAATTAAAAAATAAAATATAATAATAAAAAAAGACCTAATCGGAGGGAAGCCACGAAGTTCGGCAGGCTGGATATAAGAATTAGTGAACTTTAATACAGTGAAACTCTTTCACAGAATGTAGACCTCAAACAGAATACAGAGATGAGAGCACTATTTCTTCACAATTTAAAGGAGACAAGAATGTTGCAGTCACCAGAACAGAGAATCTGAATATTTTATAAAGGGGAATCATACATCTCACGATTCATTTTTTTTTTTAATATTATTTCTTGCAATTTCTATCTTTTGCAAACACAAATACTTAGTCTTAAAAATTATTGGGGAATACAATTTTAATAAACTTTGTTCATGAAAGTGTAAGATTCATAAGAAAAATATCTCACTTAGAGTTTGTCTGTTCTTGAACTATTGGGAAGAATGTTAATGGATTTCTGCTACTTCTCCAGCTCAAACCACATCAAGCCACTTTGTACATTGTATTTTGAAGTTTCGTGGTATTTAAAAATGGAGACTTGGCATCTAGTCTCACTTTTCAGTGTATTTTCTCTAGGAAAATAAGGAGACATTATCATACGCCTCTGTTTAACCCAGCTTATCCACTTCACGCACAAGTGAAGTTTGTCTGTGAAAGACTTGCAGATCCTTATCTGCACGTTACTGTATAGCACAAATTACTATTACTGATGATAATTGGTGCTGACAGTATTTGTTCACTGTACTACCAAATAAAATTGTTGAGAAAGATTTGCTATAGTGTTTAAACCTTTAGCAATTTAGGATTCTTCAACTGCTAAATACAAAATGTGGACAGTTCTGAGCAGTCTTTTCACATTGATTTTGTGAACTAAATGCCTTTAAAGATGGCTTAAATGGAGAGACGATGTTCCTTATTATTAATATTTTTTAAAAAATAAAATTTTGGTAATATGTTTTATCAGACTGCCTAGAAAACTAGGAAAAAAAAACACTAGCATCTGAATAATTTTAGTCCACTACATACTTCTGTTTCTTTGTTTCTTTTTCTTTAATAATAATACTAATAATTACAAAATCTTGAGAACTACATGCTGGCCCTTTCAATTAGGACAGAAGAAAGTAACAGTTAGAATCAACTAAAACCCTTAAAAATATCCTGCAAAGCAACAGAATGTCATCAGCACTAGAAAAAGCTTTGCTGACTGGGCTGCTGTCTACTTTTGCAGAAGTCTATGCTCACTATATACATCAAACTGTGCTTGTGTATTGTGCTCCATGAAAACTGTTTCTTCTGTCATTATTCTTCCCTGAGCATACACTTATGACTGCAGCTGCTATTGATTTTCCCAGTTAGGGACAGGAATCAGGCTGTACACAGAAGTACGGTATTATCTCCCCCCAATCCTCAAACAGGGAAAGGGAAAGCAGCTTGGGGAAATCAAATTATTGTGGGAGGTAAAATATGAAAAAACAAAGAGGGGTGAGGGTTAAAAATGAAATATCAGGGATGTCCAAGGATGTGACATAAGAAGAGGAGACTGTGGGGTCTCTCCAGTCCTGCCTCCCACCCAAAGCTTCTTACCTTTTGTCCTATTGTGGACCAGCTTTGTAAGGCAAAGAGGAGATGCAAGAGATGATGGGCTTTCAAAGGAAAATAAAAAAAGGGGAGGAGAAAAGCACAGCCAGAAACTCAACAAGAGGTTCCAGAGAAAGCAGGAAGGATACACAGGGTATTCAATATATGTGTGTATCAGGGTTGTCTTCTTCCTGCAAGGATAGCCACAAGTCAGGAGATCCTGTGAGTGATGCCATGAGCTTACAACTACTGCTCCAAGAGGATTTTCTGTTTTATACTCCTGAGCTAATTAAGCCATTACCTGAACCATGGTATTCGCAGGCAGCAGAAACCTGCCCACCGCAGTGCCCCTCTTTGATGAGGAGGCAGAACCCAGGAGTGAGAAAACCCATCACACACAGGCATGCAGAAGGATTTGCAGAGGGCCATTTGGGATCTGACCGAGTGGGTGTCACACCACTAGCTCAGGTTGTTTGGAGGCTTTGAGGACCCCAAACAGATGCCTGATGGGTGTGGGTTGCTCTCTCCCAGAAAACCCCAGGCACAGGGGAAGACTGCAAATTCAAGGAGGTCCCCACGTTGTAGCACAAAGGGTGGAGCACTTGTCAGGGTCTTCAGTGCCCACAGCCTTCATCTATGGTGGGAAAACCTAGAAAAAGGATGCTCTGTCACAGCTTCTGGCCAGGTTTATTCGTAATAAAAGAAATGCAGTCTGAAGCTTCCAAGGAAAATGAAGCAACTCTTTACACTTCTCATTCATTCTTAGTTGTCTGACTCCATTTATGGATAGGGAGGAAGAGAAATGATAAGTAGATAGATCAAATGATCATAGATGTATTGTTACCTACTAAGTCTTCTTAAGGCACCATCATCTCAACTGCAAGTCTTTAAACTTGTGGGGAATGCACTAAGTTTCCTATTCCATCTTTGATATAAACACCTACTGAAACATTCATCCTCACCCACTCTTGCACACACTTTTCAGTGCAGGAAAGTTGGATTCTGGATAATTCTGTAGCTCCTTACAATAATTTCCATCACACATGAGGGAAAAATAATCAAAAGCAAAAAGTTATAACAAGTGTCTATACCAAGCACGGATTCACTGTGCTGTACTGTTTTTCTATATCATGTGTCCCTTTGGAACTGCTGCATGGTTTTGGCTCTACGTAAGTGCCTTGATATAAGAAATTAATTCAGGCCAAAGTAGGCCTAATTTTTTTGACCATTTTGTAACCAGATATTCCTATTTTGTCAGATTACGTAAAGCATTAAACATGTATTGCCAGACACAGGACAGTATATTCTTGAACTTTTTGTTGCCAAAGGGCCATATTGCTCTTCTGTCCTATTCACAATATGTAATAATTGATTTTAAATTTAACAATGATTACATTTTGTTTACATTACTAAATAAAAGTTATTTTTAAGATTCCTGTACTGAGATTTCACAAATCTTTTTTCCACTTACCCATTACACTGAGAACATTGATTTTATTTTTTTTTAAGCACAGTGCAGCGTTTTGCATGAGAAGAAACCAAATGCCAAATATTTAACTTTTTTTACAGTTAACATAAAGGTTGTTTAGTACATCCTATCAGGAATATATTTTTATTTTTGTTAATATCATCCAGCTATGACTACGTCAGCGATTAGTAAATCTACAAGAACAGAATACAGCATTCAATAATTTAATTTGTGTACATTCAGGTGTACATTGTACCTTTGATTTTCATAATTACAAATTATATTTAACTTTTAGAACATATAAATATATTTGATCTCTCTGCTGCTATATAGGCAAGCAGATCTTTGATAGTTAACAATGACAAAATTGTTGTTCACACACAGGCTATAAAGCTGGTTCCGTGCTGAAGAAACAAGCATCAGATAATTGCCTGACAACCTCAGAAGTTCTGTGTAGTATGGTAAAAAGGCAAAGTATATCTTTTTGATTATATGAAATAAATTTTTCTGTAGGTTATCAAGTGACTCACAAAATCATCCCTTTCACAAGGGGCCTGGTCATAATTCAAAGGCAATATGTAGAGTAGGAAATAGCCTAGTATGGTATTAAATGTGTATTGCCCATACAGCTGCTACTGTACTGATTGGCACCTGACCGTTTGCATTGCATATGGACAAAAAAGACTGTGTTCATTATAATGAGTGATTCACAATAAAAGATAATTAGGAGGTAAAAATCATAATGCAAGGCCTAAGGAAGAGTATACAAATAATGGAAAGAAGAGGATTCCAGGCTGTTGGATAGTTTGACTTCACTGAGCACTACTAAATTCATCATGGGAAAAAAAGAAGGTATGTATATTTGCTATTAGCCATTGTGTCTGAATAAGTTGTCCTGTGTGACAAGTCCAGATTTAAACCTGTCTTTAGCGTTTACAGAGTAAGCTAAAGATCTTTTTTTTAGTGGCAGAGCAGAATACTGGAGTGATCAGTATTAATAGCAATTATTTTCCAAAGGCTGATTCTGAAAGATCCCAGAGTAGCACAGGATCTGCAGTAAGCCGAGGGAAGTAGCAGCCAAAATCCTAAATCATATTCTTGTAAAAGGACTGCACAAGAAAGATAAGCTTGATACTTTGTTTTTTAAAAGAAATATTTCAGAATTTAAAATTCTTTATGATGAAACCATTGTCATTAAGATGTTAACTCAGGTTCTGTCAAAACTTTATTACTGACTGTGCCAGGAGAGACAACACCCAGGCCATCCGTGACTTCAGAAGTGTGGGCTCCACCATTACTGGAAAAAAGGTGCACTCATACTCCAGTTACAGCCTTTTAGTATAGGTTTTGTGGCACAGCTCAAGTGAAAAACATCTCACCTTGCCTAAAAAAATACTTGAAAGAGCAGTTATTGCAAACTGGAAAAGAAACATGTTCAAATCCAGGGAAAAAGTAGTAACTGTCATGGGGCATTTCCCAAGATTGAGCCATTCACTTTTCAAAAACTAATAAAACTTCTTTTAATCTTCATGTTTTCTAGGTTGCCTTCAAGATCAATCAACTTCCTAAGGTTGTATGATAAATTAAAGATGAAATTGCTGCTATCTGATCCAAAATTATAAAAACACACGCCCCTTGCAAGTAAATATAGATGTAAATGGTTATGACAAAATTTGAAAAATGTAAGGAGATTTTATCATAGTCACTTTATAGATTTGGTCTAAATGCCTCCATTGACTATACAGGCAATGTCATTGCAAAACTATGGAGACATCATTATTTGCATGCTTCTTAGAGCAGTTTTCATGTAGCATTATGACTGAAAAACAATTAAAATTCAGGTCTTCAGAGACCCAATGGCAATGCTGTCACAATGCAATTTTAGACAATTCAATTTAGATGCAGCAGCTGCTTTTCAATGAGATTTTGATGTTTACCCAATTTTGCTGCTGGGTTAATTGAGTCATATTGAGGTCAAGTGGTTTGTCTGCAATCACCCAGATGTAGGCTCAGTGAGAATTACAGCTCAGGACTATCAGAGCTATAAACCTCTGTTTCCTCCAATAGGGCAAAGATACAAACAGAAATAAAATAATCAATGAAACACTGTCAGTAAAAAACTACGTCAGCTGCCACAGCAGAAGATTACTTGGGTTACTTGTATTACTAAAGAATAACCATTAAGTTAAATGGAAGAAAATAGATTAACATGAAAATGAGAATAAAAGAAGAGCTAAATACTTTAGAATTTATCTCATCTTAACTAACTTATTTTAAAACATGCCAACAAGTTAAATTTGACTAATAACCCAAGGAGTAGAGCTTAAATAAAATCTCTTCCTTTTGCCACAGGACAAAATTTCTTACTGAACTGATTATGTAAACTGACTGCTCCTCTGTCTGAAAACAATATCCAACGTTGTAGATGAAAAAACCACATGCACAAAGAATAACTTGAGCTTCCCAAACCCATTGCTGAATTCAGTTCAGTTGAAACTATTCTGGGAAAAGGTGTCATGGAAAATGGTCCTATGTGCAGCTGCAATGTCAGCTGCAGCAATAAATAATTAAAGATTGTAAGCTGTACAGTGGCACACATAAATAATTAAAATTAGCATATTTTCACTCTGAGCATCATATTCCTCTCACAGAACCATATTTTAAACTCTTAAGTAATCCTAGTTTGGAATTTACCTATCCATGATTAGGCTGCAAGTTACAGTATGCATTACTGGAGACATGAGTTTTGATAGGGTTCTGGAGTTAGTGGGCAGATTTTGAATGAGTGTGTTCCCTTACACAAGTAGAGGTAAACAGGTACTCAAGGACAGAAGTGATGGCTCAATTAATAGCAAATGTGATGGATAGAACATGGCTAAAAAGTGCAGGGTCAGAGAAGCAGAAGTGGTATATTATTTACAGGAAAAGATAAGTAGGTGGTGGTGTCATCAAGACCATAAACTGGCAGCAGTAGAATTTCAAAAGGCCTTAGGAAAGGTGTCACAGTTAATATAAAAATGAGGAAAAGGAGAGAGGAGGGAAGGAGAAGAGCAGCACACCTTCATCAGTATTTTAATCTGGATCAAGACTGCACTTCCAAAGATCATGCCTGTTGCGGTCTCAGAGTGTACAAGCCTGGCTCTTTCAGAGAAAAAGAAACTGAAAGATTGCTCCAAGATCACACTTAATGTGCTCCACCACCAAAAGAAGTTCAATCCAAGGTGCTGGAATGCATCTAGGCTAAAATAAAACACCAGAAATAAGTGTAATGTAAATGTCAGATCTGCAGCACCAGTTGCTTTGCTCTACATTAAACCCAACAGCCCTGCATTTTTTTTGCAGTAGGTAGAACCTGAAATAGTTTCATTTTGGGGAAACTAGAGAAAAGTAAAGGAAAACTCTTTGCAACTTGGGATAAGCATCATCTCTTTAAAAAATAGAAAAGGAGAGATATTTACTATAACTGTCAATTGATTAATGTAATTATAATTTAGGTTGACCTTCAGAGGTCATCAAATCCAAACCCCTACTCAAAAGAAAATTTAATAATGGACAAATTTGCAAGCACTTGACCATCTCATTGATTTCTTAATACAAGAGAAGCCTATTAGCCCATCGTAGCCTACTCTGACAGTTTGATTTTTCATGAGTGATGTTCATGCTATGTATATTATCAGTTTGTCATACACCTGTATGTACATTCCTCAACACTTACTGAAAGCCATGGGTTTTATTTCTTTTTTTAAGAAAAAGAAAAATCCCACTTTGTTTAAATATCTAATCACCCCAAAGACACGTCAATCTGCACACTTCTGTAAATAATGACTAAAAAGTTTCTTTCAAAAATCCATTAACAGCCTTCCATAATAAAACAAATAAATATCAATATTCTTTTGGAATTTCCTACTTTTATTGCAACAGTTCTTGGAAATAGTGCTGAATCATTAAGCAATGCCATTCCTTAGAGACCTAGTTGTAACACTGTAAGATTAAAAAGTTATAATAACAATTATATTTTGACATAACAACACCTACTTTTTACTTGTTGCAAATTAATAGGTGATACACTGATGAATACAAAGCTAAGCTCAAGAGGCAAGGAACAAACTAATAAAGAGGCAGAAATCAATGTCTGCCACTACCTAGTTTATGTTTTCATGCACACATATGTATATACATTAGCATAGTTATATAAAAACATACACACACATATCTATACATGTATATATATACAAACTGTATTGTTGGCATTTCATTTCAATAAAATGTTGTTGCCCATGGAAAGAATTTTTCTTAGAGGTAAAAATATACACCAATATGTTTCCTTTTGGGCCAAGAAACTGAAAGAAGAATTGATTTCAGGTGAAGCATTCTTCATGTATCTCCCATCTTGAATCTCATCACTTGAAACTTGTATCTGTGGCAGAATCCTTTAATTTGAACTCATACTTTCATGAAAAATCCTAAGAAACTGGTATTAAATTTCCCTCTGTTTTTAATTATCATCTGTTGACAATTACTGAAATTTGGCTCACTCAAAAAATCTTTTCGCAATATGGAGCATTGCTCTGCTTTTATAATCCTTGGACATCAGTAACAAAAAGGTGATGTATGGAATTAAAACTTAACACCATACAGAACCAGGTAAGGATCAAAACAGTTCTTGTATGTAACTAAAAAAACCTCCAACCCTTTTTACAGTGACACTGGAACTTTGCCGACTTAAAATGTACAAACAATTTTTTGCTTTATTTCAGATCTAGTATTAAAGCTGTTAGAACCATTAGTTTAGATTCTGTTCATATTGTCATGAGGAGAACGTCTTTTAGGAGCTGTTTGTTCTCATTTTAAAGATGATCTTTCTTTACAGTATTTCAGCTGGTTCACCAACCTATCTCTCTAGAGTTATTTTGAACCAGAGACAGCACAGAAAAAAATGGAACATTTTCTGATTTCCAAATAAAGTTTTGAAAGTGACATTTTATGTTTGTATTTAATGATTATGTGAAAAATTGATAAATACCACCTTGTAGTTCTGGTGGAAATTTCTATTTAAAACAAACTACTGTTTGCCATTTAGATATTTGGCAAGAAAAAAAGTATAGGAAGATGACAGATGGATGACAGGTAGAAAAGAAGGTAATTTATTCTGGTCACAATAAAATCAAAGAGGGAATATAAGACTTAAGATTCATTAATCAGACAAAGAAATGTCATTAATAAATGTGGTTTCTGTTTCATTTCCTGGTTTAGAATGTTTCATCAGTTGAAATATTCTTAATCATATTTTTTAACATTTACTACTAAGCATGAGTAATAAAGAAAAACAAATAAGAAATCATTATATTTTTTCCCTCTTTCTACCTTTTTTTAGAAGATACTTTAAGAGTGATTGTAATGACTTTTGGGGTGAAATTAGTGCATATGAGAACTAGCAACTGACAGAACCAATTTCAACTACTTTCAAATTGTCAAAAATCCCATGTGTGTAAAGAATCATTAACAACATGTTACTGAAATATGTTTTTAACTAATTTACCCTGTTAAACAGTTTCTAGAAAGTTAGCAATTGCAACCTTCTGAACTATTACAACTGATGTATCTATCACAGAAATAGATGCTGCAATATCATACAATTAGGAAATAACATTTAGTATCATGATTGTATATATTGGGGAGAAAAAAGTTTCAAAAATTCTTTATCCTCCCCATTTGTATTCACTTTGGTTAGTGTTAGTTTTAGTAATTTAGTGATTAGTTTTCTTGAACCACTTAAGTATTGTCTAAACTAATCCTGAATTTTTTTGGTGTTCCTTTGAACACGAAGTTTCTCTTTTTCATATTTTCTACTTTTGAAACACCTTACAAAAAGATCTATGGTAAGGTCATGAAAGTCTTTATTGGGAAACACAGACCAAGGATCAGATAGGCAAGATCAGAGATGTTACAGGCTAGAGATTAGAGACTGATGATGCACAAGCAGAATTATTAGTGCATGAGTGTTATTTCACCAGAACTTTATGATTGCAAAATGGATAATCAAGCTTTTAAAAATTATATGGCCTTGTTTCATTTTTCAAAATCCTCTGTGTTTCTTTAGTGATTTTAGTTACTGACAAAGAAGGGTTTGAAACTTTGTTGTTAAAGAAATGTAGGAAAAGTAAAAGTACACGCACAAGAAGGCCTTGTTGATTGATAGGGTGCTGTTTACTTCATTCTTTGGCAGAGTTAAGCTCTCGTGACAGAAGGAAAGAAGAGTAATAGACAGAATGGAGCCTCTTTGTTTAACAACTGAGTGAAGCAGAGTCCCTTAAGAAAATATTGGGAAATGGCAGACTAAAATAACAGACAGGTGGTAGGAGAAGGATGATAAGCTTTTAATTATTTTATTTAACAAAGGGGCAATCTGCAGGAATATCTTCATTTAATTAAAACCTCTAACCAAATCAAACACAGATCCTTTTATTCTAGGCAAAACTTGTGCTGCTTTGAGTGGAGATTCCAGCAAACTATTCTCATGCACTTAACCCTGTTAGACCTCTTCCTGTTCTTTAAAGGTGGGAACCCTTTCCTTAACTATGATATTGCTCTAGAATGTGACAGGAAAAATGCCCAGTTTTCTTTTTAAATCTGTAGTTTCTATTTTAACTCTTCATTTGGTAGAAGAGGGAAGAGACGCAATCACTAATTTGTTTTCCTTAGAGAACACTTAGCCATTGTGTTGTAACAATATATTCTTTAAAAAAAAAAAAAAAAGGAAAACACAACAACAACAACAAACCCCCAACAAACAAAAACTACCCATACTCTCATAATAGTCTTATTCATACCAGTTTAATATTATCTAGTTCAACAAGGAGAAGTGCAAATTCTTGCACCAAGACGTGCTGGGGGTCACCCAGCCAGGAAGTAGCTTTGCAGAAGAGGATCTGAGGGTCCGGGGGAACACTAAGTTGCACATGAACCAGCAATGTGCCCCTGCAGCAAAAAAGGCCAATGGTATCCTCAACTGCCTTAGATGAATTATTGCCTGCAGATCAAGGGAGGTGATCCTTTCCCTCTACTCAGCACTGGTGAGGCCACATCCAGAGTACAGTGTCCCATTCTGGGCTCTCCAGTACCAGACAGACATGAACGCACTGGAGAGAGTCCAGCAAAGGTCCACTAAGATGACTGAGGGACTGGAGTACCTCACAAGTGAGCAAAGGCTAAGAGAGCTGGGACTGTCTAGCCTAGCAAAGAGAAGTCTCAGGGAGTCTCATCAATGTATATAAATACCTGAAAGGAGGGGGTGAAGAGGATGGAGCCAGGCTCATTTCAGTGATGCCCAGTCACAGAAAAAGAGACAGTGGACACAAAATGAAACACAGGAGGTTCTGTCTGAATATCAGGAAACACTTTTTGACTGTGAGGGTGACTAAACTTTGACACAGGTTGCTTAGGAAGGTTGTAGAATCTCCATCTGGACATGGTCCTGGGCAACCCACCCTAGGAGTCCCCACTTGAGCAGGGAGATTGGATGAGGTGACCTCCAGAAGTTCCTGCAACCTCAGCACTTCTGTGATTCTGTAATCTAATCAAACTGATGTCTAATCAGATGTAGGAAAACCACACTTACATTAAAGCCTGCATTGCTAGACATGGTCTCAGGAGTCTCCAGATCATCTATGTTAATAGAAAAAGAACTTCACTCTGTCTTCTTTTCTGGTGCAATTAAAGCATTATATATAGGATATCAAGCTGTATTAGGATTCAAGAAACCTGACTTCCATTAACCCTCATCCACCTGCTCTCTGATCATGCAGAAGTCAGTGGACTTTTGGTCTTAATGCTAACCTTTAGCTATCTCATTTTTTCATGTCCTACGCTCTTGAGACCAAGGCTGTCATGAGTCAGGTTCCCATTTGATATTACATGTCAGCTGCCACAGGGTTTAGTTACAGTGCTTGCAAAACCGCTTCATGTCAGTAGTTTATAAGTGTAAGTGCAAGAGAAATAAAGACTAACATTAACTGCGTGTTCTTAGCACATCACATACACTGGTTTCCATGATACATGCTTTATATCTCTTTTTGGGTACTTCGGTATTGTTGAAGAAGTTCAGTTATTCTGGATGAGAGAGGATAAGCTGCTGTTTTATTTAAGTTTTGCCCTTCTAACTCGTGTTGCTGATACCTCCAGACTTGGATGGGTGCCCTTTCTTTAGTCATCAAAATTGTTTCATTAATTCCTGTGTCAGAAGAACCAGTTTCAACCAGAAGATGCAATTGATCACAATTTTTAAAATTCTAATAGGAAATGGGGTGGAAAGCTTATCCTTCTGACCTTGTAAGTGAATCATGAAAATAATGTTCAAAGGGATCAAGTCCAGTGTTACATAGTGTGTAATGTGATGTTTTAAAGTTGTATTAATATTTGAATTTAATTTTTCAACTACAAACTTTGAGTTTTGCTAATGAGAAATATGATAACAGTAGTAGAGAATTGCTCTTAAGGAGATTAATTTTCTTCATTAATGTATAATGATAGCACAATCTTATCTTGACTTTTAGGTACACAGGGAAAGGTTCGTACATACAGACAATGAATGTATATACTAAAACACGAGTTTTTTTAGCTTGCTGACTCTAAAAAACTTTAGTATTTGTTTTGTCTATACTAGTAAGATGAAAGGATAATATTCATGCTGCTTGGGTGTGCTAGGCAATAAATTGTTCTGGCAGTTGATTAAATACTAGACCAAAGCCAAGACATTTAATCAATGCATAAAGCTTTTGTTGCCTGCACATTCTATCGTCATGAATTTTACTGCTACTCCGACAAAAAGAAAATACTTATGGACAATATGATCTTATAAGCTCCCTCTCTTTATAAGCTCCCTTTCTCATTTTCAAAGGTTCAAATGCGATGTGATAGTGATACAATTAATAATCTGCAATGTTCTCCACAATTCAATCTCAAAAGATGAATCTATCTGCATACATACGATTTATTCATTGATTTCACATTATTTTTGTTCCTCACACATACTCTGACATGTGGAAGAAATAAAGAAAGTACATTTACAGATAAAATCACAATGAATCAACTCCATTCATTCTATCCACATTATTTGTTTCATTTCAAAAAATCCATATGCTACCTTGGCTGCCTGTCCATTAATTTCAGTGAAGCATCTTATTAAAATCACCTATGCAGTTTCTTCTTTTCATGTGTAATATGAATTATGTACAGATCACAAGCAACACACAACATGAGACAAATCCATATAATGTCTTAGAACTCCTGAAGTTCTTCAAATGATGTATGGCAATACATTCTACATCCTGGAATTCTTTGGAACCTTTTCTTTTTGCTGGTTATAATTTCTTTTTCTTTTTTCATCTTGTATGACTGGACATTGTCCTGGTTCTGGTTTAGGACAGAGTTAATTTTCACATTCTCATCTTATCATACATACATCATGTCCTCCTTCACTACACTTTCAAAAAAAAAAAAAAAAAGATTGAGAGAAAGAGCAATGAAGACTGAATGAGAAAGAATGAATAATAAGGCTACTGGTCAGACATGAACACTCATTTAGCACAAGAATACGAAAGAACAACTATTTCATATTATTACACTCATAACTTCCTTCAAGCCTATCAAAGATCCTTGTTAAGTTTCCCAGATATAACTATTTTAGGCTCCTTCTCAGGAGAGAACCTGTTTCCTAATAAGGTGCATTTTGAAGAATAAAACCTGTCATTCCATTGTCAAAGATTTTATTTTTTTTTAACAGCAGAAGGGATCATGCTATAACCCTGTAGTCTAAGCACTTGCATGAGACACACTATGAAATGCATTATTTCAGTAGTGGAATGTAACTTCTGTTTGAGGTGTAGCATGTATTTTACAAAGATAAAGATTTTACTCAATTTAAATGTTCTAACGGATGAGCAATTCACCAAACCATTAAGTAAATGACTTCAAATATAATAGTCATAAATGAGTCATTGTTCCTAGCCTGAGTACACATCGCTCAAGTTTCCTAGAACAGAACCTTGTTCTGCCTTCTGCTGAGGCATCCTACTTGATGTTGCCATCCTCTGTCACATATTTAGGGTAACAGATGCAGAAACAAAACAGGAGCTCCTGTTTGAGCATTATTTACAGTGACTCCATAGACTTTTTCAGTCACTGCACTCTTAGGCAGAGTTCCTTATCCTGTACTTGTGATGCATGATCTATTCTAGAGGTTTTAATGCATATATGATGGGATTGAATATTTTGGAAAAGACTCAGCATTATGAGAATTAAAATCAGCATCTACAGCTATATAATTTATCATCTACCAAATATATCACTTGTGTAAATCTGCCAGGAGTAATTATATATTTTATCTAGAAAATGGAAATCTCTAATGGCCAGAGAAGGGATTGAAATGTTTAAACAACCCATTACAAATATACAGTGCCAACATAGTAGTGTTATCTCTGACTGCTGTCTATCAAGGTTCTCAACCTTATCCCCATACTTTCCTGAAGGTAATATAGCTTATTAATTACCTCTACTAGACATTACACAACCAGTGAACTTCAGTACATACTTTATTTCAACTGAAATCCTAATGTTGCCTCATTAAAGAAAAATAACTAACTACATATTTATAGACGTGAATACACACTTAATCTTTTTGGAAAAATGAAATTTTCAAGTTAATTGCAAGAACCTTGCCTGCTATTTTTTCAAGTTTGTAATTGTGGTAGCAATATTAGCGCTTGGACAATAAAGAAAAGCAGAAAAACACAGATCATGGTATGTTTTTGTAAAATAGCTGTTTTCATATTACACTATATTTCAACTTAATATATTGCATTCTTGATTTCACTTGGACTCAAAAAAGCAGTGTATAAATTATCTGGCTTTGTTTTCCACAATATATTACTAGATGTTTAGCCAGATATTTTTGTTTTGTTTTCTTCACTGAAATGAAAATTATTTTGAAGGCATTATTACGATACAGTTACAACAGGTTTTTAGGTTCCCTAAAAATTATTCTAAACTGTTACAATTAAATAAAACAATGATCTCTAAACTGCTTAAATCACCACTTAAATCTCTGCTTAAATCATCTGTCTTCTATGAGAGTACTACATACTGGAAGAACTAATCGGCTATGAACTAGAAGAGAATACTTGCAACTGTCCTTATTTCAGTGTCTGTTAATAACATATATATCCTATGAGAGAGAATTTTAAAAGTGTATATGCTCCTCTCCATCCTTCCTTATACATACCCCAGAGAACTGGAAACATTTTATGTTACTGTTTGAAGAGGTCGGTCCATTCTCCAGCTGAAGCCAGTTATTGCTAGCAAGAAGCTAACCTGCCCAGTTTACAGAAGATAATCATGTCTGTACATATTGCCTGTTCTCCGAGTCATAAAAGATTAAAAAGGGGAGACATCATTTTCATTGTCTCTGAGGAGAAAATATTTATCTTCAAGGCTATAGGAAGAAAATTCCACAGAGATCATGGAATATCTCAAGTTGGAAGAGACCTACAAGGATTGAGTCCAACTCCCTGCTCCTCACAGGACCTCCTAAAACCAAGTTATATGGAGATAGTGGTAAACATAGGAATTCTCAGTAATTATAAAACCCATGAATTATAATATCCTTATTTTTTGTGATCTTTGGAGGTTTGGCTCATTTTTAACAGGGTATAGATTTTTTTTTTTTTTTTTTTGCATAATTTCCACTTCCAGCACTTATCTAAATACATTAATTCATATAAAGTTCATGACCTAGCCAGGATCCCAAATACTATAAATAAGTAAAGACCTTTTTTTTACATACTCTGCATGTCAAACTCTTTTTTTTTTTTTTTTTAATTTTTTTTTTACTGAGGTGGTAATTTGCTAATTAATGAAGCTGAAAAGAATGAAAAAATAGACCCTTTAAGCACTGAAAATGAGAATAGAAAAATAAACCGCAACAGTTGTGAGAGTGCAGTACAGGATGAGTAAATCACCCACATTTGATTGTGATTGCTAACTCTATTGCAACATCAAAATCACTCTAAATACATGAAAATTACTTCCTTACCAATTTCTATCAATTGCTGCATAAAAGTTATTGAGTAGCAGATGATGGTGCCCTTACACTAAATATTTTCACCTTTTTTTTTGGTGTCAGAAAATCAAACCCATCATCCTACTCACAGTGAGTATTTATACTTTTAAAAGAAATAGCATCCACAATGCAATTCAGATTTACATGAATAGAAAGATATATTGTTTCTGTACTGGAACTTGAAAAAATTGCAAATTAGATATACAGTGCTTCAACAAATACAAATGTGGCTCCTACAGCTCTTCCGCATAGAACTATTGAAGAATCTGAAAAAGTGAGATGTTAGTGCATGTAAAATGCTCAAAACATCATTAATCATGCAGCTGTTCACCCAAAACCACTGCCCCTTTAGCAATCTTCACACTGCTAAAACAAGAGCAGTGCGCACAGCTGTTCTGTCACTCAAATTGAATTTCTTTGATGCATTTTCTAAACAGTAAAACATGGTGGTCAAAGTAAGTCCCATGTGTCCATGATCTTCTCAGTGGCAGCACAAGCGGATCGCTCATGTAAAGTCACCGTTTAAACGAGACCGAGAAGAGACACTGACAGTCAGAGTCGCTGTAGTTTCCCAAAAGTAAGGTTTTCGGGCAGTATTTGCTGTTCTGTTTCATGCAAGAATGTTACACCACAGTCTACTATAGAGCCTCATCCACATTTTTAGTGCCCCCCAGGCAGCATTTTAGAGGTAAGACATATATGCATGGGCACCTCTGATATCCCATATAAGACAACACCTGCTGTCCTGTGTAAATCACTTTATGTCAAGTCTTATGTGTTAGACCCACTGTCCAGCACAGCTTAACTCATCCAGCAACCGGCCGTGCCTGCTCTGCCCTACTGGTACTGGGGGACTCTGATTTTCGGTGCTTGAAGAATGCCTCAGAAAAATCTGAATCATAACGTATTTTTCTCATATTATTTTGTCCATGCAATTGTGTCTTACATTTTTTGCTGAAAATGTAGCTGTCATGAAAGCTGGTGTAAGTCACATTTCCAGACCATATCGACTCCACAGAAACAGCATTTGCTGGTTGATCTCGTTGGTCTTATTATTTTGACTATAAGCACATGTTAGAAAAAAGGAGGGAAAAAAATCATCCAAACTCTTCTATTTTAGCTAATTTCATTTCATTTGGCCTTTGTCAATTTTCCTCATGCACTGAACACCCACAAGATTTGAAGAAACGTGGGAGGATTTTTCTCATAAAGAATAGGAAAGTACAGCTTAGAAGTACCACTTTAAACAAATTGTACATTATTACGTACACTGCTGGTTTATTGCTCTAATTAACAACTAGGTATTTTCTCTCTGGTGAACAACGAGAGGTTAACAGAGTCCCTGTTTTCATTCATTCCCTGTAGAAGGCTCCCTGTGACCAAAAAGTCTAATGCTGGGACCTGTATGGTTTTAGAATGATTCTCTAAATAAACTTTCCCGCAAAAAATTAATAAAAAACATCTGCTCTGATAAGGAAAACTATTCATAGTAGAAAAACTGAACAGCTTTTCAAAACCTAGGGGCAATATTTCAGGCCAGACAAATGTTCTGATATAACAGCCCTTGAACAATGAGAAGACTTGAGCTTGAGAGGGTGTTCCTGGGGCCCACAGAGGAGGCTGCACGCTGTTCTCGCTTGAGAGCCAAATGGAAAAATTAACAATTTCAATAAGCACAAATGGAGTACACACTGTCAATGTATCATAACAGTCCAGTAGCTCTCACATTTATCCGAGGCCATTCTTCTTCTCATTTCAAGTGATGAATGGATCAATGCAACATTGCTGTCAGCAGGAAAAGGGACTGTCACTTTCCAAACCTGAAAGCGATGCTACTGTGAAGGAAATCGCTTTGGGTATTTCAGCATCTAGCAGCCAGCGCTCTGCAGCGCGGGGATCAGAAGCACCCTCAGTGTCACCACCAGCGTGGACTGTGCCTGCCCAGGGGCACTTGCCCCGCTCATTCCTATATGGGGGCCTAAAAGAACAATACAACCCAGAAATGGGAAAGCTGCACGCTAGATCTCAGCACCACCTCAGAGGAGTTTTTAAGAAGGACAAGGACTCAATATAATTTTGCATAACATTAAATCTATAAAATTAGTTAATAGCTTTTCTATGTATAGTGCTATAGAGCCTAGGCTAAAATTCATAGGACAGAAGAGTCAGCGATGACATATTAATTTTAACAAGGTATACACATCCCATTAAAATTTAAACCATACAATTCTACTGCCATGCAATCTGTAGATTTAAAATGCATGAACAAAAAAATGTGAAGTAAAAAAATTAGATGTAAAGGAATGCAGTAATTAAGGTTTCCTTAATCCTGCCACCCTGTGTGCCTATATTACAATATTATCTTTAAATAGCATGAGCACATTTCTTTTTCTCCAATCTTTCCTCCACTCAGCCACTTCCTCTTCTTATTTGGTACTCTGGATGTACAATCCCCAGTAAATGTGCTCTGATCTCATCTTTCTTTCTATCTTACCACTCAGTATGCAGGTCCCGATTTTACTTACTGCATATCCTGAACTGAATACAAAGGATTTCATTTCCTTATAAGCTCCTATATAGTTTTATCACTGCACAATCCAAGTTTCATTAACCTTTCACCTTTCAAACTAGAATATTTGACTGCAGTCTCCCAGGGAAATTATTTTTCTTTTTTCCATTGGATCCTGAAAACTTGAGCAAAACAATTCATAATGAGCTAGTTGTTTTCACTAGAGAGTTAACTGAAATTTCCTATTCTTAGATTAACCCCTCTCAAATAAACCTTGACTGAGTGAAAGTGACCATTAAGCGACATGTACTTGCAATGATTGCACGAGCAGCTGAAAAATCTTGGCTTACTGCATATGTAACTATGTGGACTCAGTTCCTGGGTTCCAGCTGCTTAACTGAGTACCCCTACATTCAAGTTAAGAGTCTGTGTGGTTTGCAAGGACAATACCAGCAACACTTGAATTATGCTTCAAATGAAAACACATTAGTCATGATACATGGAAAGAAGGTGTTGATATTTTTTTAAGAGCTCTGCAGCTTTTAATACAAGCTGATAACTGCAAATCCAGGTCCCACTAGAGTTATCAGCCAATTTCCAGTGACTAAGAAGTCAGAATCTCAGTCAAAACTCAGACACTTTGGGAGGGAACAGTTTTCTATTGAAAAATACTTGTATTTTTTGTTGCCCTTTGGTAATAGCAGAACCCCTTGCTTACTGGGGAAAGAATTGTTCCTAATATAAACGAGATTCAGGTGCCTTGAAGCCAGAAGAACAGTGGCTACAGTTAAAGCCTGAGTTTGCTGCAGGATTAGTTTAAGTGCACGTTCTCAAGATACTCTTTTCCGGCTCAGCTGGGAGTAGTGGCAAGTGTCAGTCCTGGAATATTGCATATCCCGTGCCCCTGTACTGAACTGAGTAGAGATGTTTGTTTAGAAGCCTCATCTTTTGATTTTTACACTTTATTAGTGCAATGCAGCAATGTACTGCAGAACACTGCATCCCACGGGTCCCTGGTCTGCATTCCAGCAGAAGACCCTAGGGTTTGCTGAGACCGAGGATCTTCTCTGTTCAGGTCCTGAACAGATACAAAGCAAGGAGGTCCGGGCACCTCACCTTCTTTCCCCCCAGCACTGAGTGAAAAGGAGTTCTGGAAGCACATTTCCATTAAAAGGCAAGGTTGTTTGTTTTTTTTTTTTTCTTTTCCCTTAATTGTAAATATTATGCTGAAATAAATTTTTATAAGACTTGTTTTCTGCCGTGAATCCACAAACAGACAATACAAGAAAACTGTAGCCAAAAGCAAAGATGTTACTAGCAGAGCTACTTTCAGTATGTATCACTAAATAATGAACACAACTTTGAATGCCTTTGATTCAACCTTTGGCAGTAAAGTACCATATAAATAGTCATACATTAAACAATACTGAAGATACAATGAAACACATTTATTTTAGTAGATATAATGCCACACAGACAAATTGCCTGTGACTGTCATTTACCTATTATCTGTAAAGACAGAACCATGAGGGTGTATCTGACTATGTGCTCATTTAATAACATACCACAGCTGGGGGTTACTGACTGCTATTTGTAACATGTAAGAAGAATATTCACAGCATCTAGACTGAGGATAGCTGTGAATCTGGGCCTCAAAGTCATTGAACATGCATGTATATGCAGGTAATAATATGATTATTATATAGAATATGTATTTATGTTCAAATAATATGCATATATGTGTATTCAAATCCATGCATGAAGGAGAAGAGTTCCAGTTATTAAGGCAGAAAAAATGCAGAAGAACCTTCTCTAGAAATTGTGGGGGAGAGAAATAGTTCTTGCTGGATCAAGAAAAGCAACAGTAATTGAAGCCAACTTTCTGAACGGGGGAGCACAATGTTAACAGATGAAGTAAGAACTAGATATGGGGTAAATGGCAGCTGCTATGCACAGGTGAAAGCTTGAAGTTTCTTAAATTTTGCCCGTAAGCATTGAAAAGATTTCTCTTGAAGTGCCAAAGAAATCTTCACACTCCTCCTCTTTCTAACTGTTGACACCAACTGCACACTTTCCTTCCCTAGATCATCCCTCTGTCTTCTCCCCTAGGCCCTGGCTGAGGTTGACTTCCTATAGAACAAAAATCACTTGTATCTTTCCTAATATCTTACGACTGCCAACACTTCTCCCTGCAGTTCTCCACAAGCCTTTATTGAAATATTGTCCCATCAGTTATTCAGGAAATGTTTTAGGTGCTACAACACACAGCAAGACCAAGAGATACAGTGCTGATGTCTTGTTATGCTGTACTTCTCCCCCGCCTCTCTCCCTCTCCACTTCATGGAGTTGTGAGAAGCATCTTATTTGGGCATCTTATTTGTCACTTTAATAACCCACAGTTGAAGGTGATGAACTTTAATTTGTACACTCTGCCCTTCGAAGCCAGCCAACTTGATCTTAAAAAACTCAAGAACATCACAGAATTGAAGCTGATTGTGTAGTTGATTATTCCTTGCTGCTAAACCTATCGAGTTTACCTTGAGCTTGAAAGTGGAAAGACTTGTTTGAAAGGGGAAAAAAACCATAAAATAACTGCCCATTATTTGTTCTTTTCACTACGTATTGTAAATAACCGAAAAGAGAATATATCAAAAGCATTTTTAGTTCTTCAAGGCTATCATAAAGCAACCTAACATATCAGGCAAAACCCCAATCATTTTAAATTTCTTTTTCAGACTACTTTTTTAAAAAGTTTATTTATTTTTACATAAAACCCTCTAATTAAATTCCATGACATGATTGTATTAAATACAAAACTTTGGGATCTTTTTCACTCTCAGACAACAGGCATATATATATATAAATGAATACAGACAAACCAGCTAAACCAAAAAAGCCACCTTATCTCCTTATATGTTGCCATATATTTTAAATAGGTTATGTTAAGATTTGGCATTGCAAGGCTGAAAAAATAAATGCCAAAATCATGGAAAGGTCATATTATAAAGATTTCTTGCTCATTGACAAATTTCACTTCCATAGTTATTGTTATCATTATTTCAAAGAAAAACTTGAAATAATACCTTAGAGGTGTTCTTTTCAGCGCAGCCTGAAAAAGATTGGCCAGAATCCACAGTGCAACCCCAAAAAGAGAAAGACCAAACTCATTCCGGTACCTTGGTCATACTCACATAAGAAGTCCGTGACAGACAAAAATTAAATCCAGTTTTCCAGCATGTCCTCGTCAACTCTATTCAGATCATCCCTTCTTGCCTTTATTTCTCTTTCTTGGTTCACTATGCACATTTATATATATATATTTATATGTGTATGCTGGTGCAACTATGCATATAGATGAGAGTGTGTATTTGTGTGTGTATTTACATGCACACACTGACTCTTATAACTGAAAACAGGAGCCCTCCTCACTGTCCAGTCTCGATTAATTTTCTAAGTGAAGTCCAAGTTTAGCACTCAAAAGCTCTATCATAATGCTTCCTGCATTAAAAGGCTGAATTAAGATTACAGAGACAATCTTGACCTTTGATCATCTTCTCAGCCTCTGCAATTAAATACCTCAAGATCTGTTGGGTCAGCCTCATCACCTCTGAAAGCAACAGCGCCAGGCTGTGTTACTTTGATAGATGGTAGCACTAAGCAAGCACCAAATATGCAAGTGTCATTAGTTTTCCTCTATAGTGGGCATATCTGCACAATATGATTTGCAGTGTTACAAATAATTTTTACTTGATAAATCTGCTTGTAAACTTTATGTCTGGAAGACATTAAAAAAAATAAATTGTAAATTCACCAATTTCAGACCACCGTCAAGTCTGGATACATTTACTACCAAAGACTTACACTTTCATCATTCTACAGTCCCCACTGGAAATGATGAAAAAATTAATTATGAATTATGGTCATTGCAAACATGGATCTTTATCTTATGCTTACTGGTGAACTTTGACTTTATCATAATAGAAAAAGAAAGTAAAATTCTTTGAATCCAAATTATTTAGGTGTTAAAACATCTCATTTTATTACTTCTAGCACATCAAACCTAAAGTCACTTTGAGGTCTCGCATGATTTCTCCAAGTACTCTACCCTCTCTTCATACTAGACTATTCATTCATCCGCATCAGAAACAAAAAAACCCATATAAATGCTAAATGTCATTTTTAGCAGAACAATGATGCATAGTCTTTCTGTAGTAGCATTTTATAATTATATATACTATAATTGTTATCTATGACATAATTTTTATATATAGCTAATTAAAAAAAGTGTGTATAACAGAGACTTGCCTTGGCATCTAATTTCAAGTTTCTGTTTTCATTAGCAGACTTTCAGATTAGTAAATTTTGATAAACCCATCTGTGACTATTGGAAGATACCCTTAAAAGCAGGGATAATGCATCTTAATAGCCATCGCTGTTTAAAACAATTCTATGTAAGAAACCCTCTCCACAGTAAAAACAGATAAAATCCACAGGCTTCATCAAGATGATTCACTTAAAAATTGTTTAGAGACATGATTAGAGAAACAGAGGGATTTCTTTAAAACTTTAGAGACTGAAGAAACAAGCAAAACAACATTAAGTCAGAACAAGGCTTTCCAACAAAAGAATATTGATAGCTTGCCTTCAAGATGCTATGGGCTAATACATTTATTCTTCAATTTCTTCTCCACTTATCTCCCTCCCTTCCCTGCAACTTGTGGTGTTCTGTCTTTATGATGAGAGATGGTATTTTTCTTCTAAAAGGATAGGCACAATTTTTTTGATGTTCCAAACCAGTGAGATAAGTCCTCGAAATAATCAAGAAAATTTTTTAATGTCCCAATTGTTCCCTTTATTATTTTTATTTATTTGGTCTTACATTTAAAACTTTACATTTTGGTCACATAGCATAGCTGATTAATTTTCTTTCATATGTCTTGCTAATGAGAACCAGGTACTATTCACCCCCAAAAACAACCAAAACAAAACCACACAGAGAAATCTGATGCTGTGTGCATGAGCTGAGAGATATCTTACAAGCTTTGTCCAGTTCTCGGATTATTTTTGTTTTTTTTTTTAATTATTCACTTCTGTCAAGATTTTGTGTGGAATAATAATATTACCATTAGAAGTTGGTCTAAAAAAACCAAACAAATGAAAAAACCCAAACCACATAACACCTGAAAAATCTCTTACTAGTGCTTTTGTCTAGGAGCCAGAACTTCAGTAAAATTATTTCCTGGATTGCCAAAAAAATATCCTTTAGACATGCTGGAGAATTTAAATGAAAAAATACATTTTATTCTACTACGGTATACTTATTTTTCATTGATACTTTTAACACAGTTTTCCCCTTCAATGTTTTTGTTTTGACTATAACAAGTTTCCAAATATCTGCCTAATTTGCATCTACATTTTCTTGAAATAAAGAAACCCACCCAAATATTTTTCTCTTTTCTAACTTTTACAACCATGCCATCCTCTTATATTTACTGAATTTTCCATAGCACACATGAATACCTCCTTGATAAATACTAAAGCTCCAGCCTGAAGACTTGTAACAAAGATGTTTTTCCTTTCTTCCTATATTAGATAAAAAGGAAGTCACGGGATTTTTTTGTGATTTGATCGAACTGGAAGAGAAGCTTGAAGAGAAGAGAAAGAGGGCCAGAGGCCCTTTCCAATCTTCTATACACTGGGGACCACACAACCTCTTCTTAATTTTTCGTAATATTGGGTGCCTTTCTCTGATTTATGAAGGGATAAGAGAGAAGCAAGGATCAGAACAAGGACCACAAAAGAACTTCTGAACATTGCTAGGACTGCTTTAGATCAGTCTGGTTTGGGGGAAATAGTTTAATTGTTGTTGGAAGCAAGGATTGATTGAATTATTCCAGACATCCTGAAAACACCATGTTTTTCCCATCTTTATTCATTCCTACCATAGCGGCACCAGAAAGTAGTTAGTAGGCAGGCTGTCTTCAGTCTCTCTACTGTATTTGTAACCTTTCTGGGTCACAGCACACACACTCTTTTTAGATTCAACCCTTCTGAAAAAGTCATGCAAGACTTTACAACAGATCATCTAATATTTGATGCTTCTTGGAGTCTGAAGAATCTCAGCTGCTGCTTTTCTTTCCTTTATTTAAAGGAGCATTTGTAATATTTATTTGTGCAGAAACCTTGGAAGTGTTAATCTAATTACTACAAAAGAGTCTTGTTTGTTGAACTGATGGCTTTTAAGCCATTTTGATGACTTTTAGGAGCCTCAACCACTATTTTAGATTTGCATTTCAGAAGAATTTAGATTATAAATTAATTCAATCACATTACTTTCTTACATTATAGACTCTTGAAATGAGTTTAATATTTTAAAAAGTCAGTCTCATGACATAGCACTGAGTACAGAGATATGTCCCTCAACTTTCACATCACCCAGTGCATTTAAATGTATGTGATATGAATACACAAATGCAGTTAATTCGGTCTGGGATTCAGTTTAAGACATTTCAGTTCTGTGATCCACTTAGATTCATATCCCTGTGTGCTATGTCTAAACTTCTACTGTAGCTGTCAGTCTGGCTGATGGAGCCTAGCAAATGGTTTAGCTGAAAAGCCACAAGAAGTTCATTTTATTTACGTAAGAGGGGGTGCATAGTGGCATGTGGCTTGATCAAAAGTATCCCACATTGATCCTCCTCCAGATCCAGTGCCGTGTATGTCATTCCCTTGCAACATCTTGGAAATGCTCCTAGTGCCTCTAAAACAGTATTAGACACCCAACCCTGTGTAACTCAAGTCTTCACTATATTTTAACATCAGCTGAATTGCTCTCTGGCCTGAGAAAAATGGGAATTCAAGAAACAATTCTCATACAGCTATTTAGCATCTAGATGCTTAAACTGAATTTGATGCCCACAGGCTATTTACACAGAAGTAAGCGTTTGCAGGACAGAGATTCAAAATACAATTTCAGATTAAGAAAGTTAAGAGTAAACTTAAATGATCATACAAAAGGTAGGAGGCCCATATTATTACTAGCTATACAACTCCGTTTTTTTCTGAATTCTGTTAGAGGAAACAGTAACAAAATAATCTATAAATACACTTTGGAAACAAAGAAAAAGTGAAACCATTGTTTTGAAAATATGGGCAAGTTATTTTAGTTCTTTGCCTTTATCTTCCATTTTCTCTAGTGCCTGGAAGAAATTTATCTACCCTTGACTTAAGTATCTGTTCTATGGAATTAACTTTATTGGTACTTCCCCATTCTCCCATATTTGCTAAAAGGGCAGTTGATAGGCCACTTCTTCCATACTGGTACGTGGCTTTTGGTCCTTTTCTAAGATGACTATAGTAGGAAAGTGTAAAATGGACAAAATATTGCCTTCTTTTTAACAAAGGAAAAACTGTGTTCCTTACTACAAACAATGCATATTAATACAACCTGACTACATGTTAAGACTTTTCCTTCTTAAATTACAGCTACAAAAAACAAAAAAAACCCCAACCCAAACATTACAGTCATATTTTGCTATTGTACTGAAATGAGATCTGAAGTGTTACTTTTTTGATCAGAAATATTAATTTAGTCATGACAAGAAGAACCTTGATAATCAAACGACAAGTGAAACTGGTTTGCTAAAAGTACTCAGGGAAAAACAAAAACCCAAAATTCTAATAAAATAATGGAAACAATAGTCAGACTAAGTTATTTTTTACATGGCTGTTATTCAGCAGATCTCTCAACAACAAAGAATTAGTAGTAAAAGAAACTTGGTATCACATAGAAGGCTTTTCTTCAAATAATTCACTCCTCAAGCATTGTCTATAACATTTCTGTAAGTTCAGAGCTGTTAAAATGTGATATTAACTATGCCTTCTGCTTAGTTAAATACACCCATTTTTTTCTTTTCCAATATTAACATCTTTCCCCTATTCTGTGTAAATACAGGCGTTGCTTATTTTCCCCTCGGTATAAATTAACATATCCTTTAATGAAGTCTTACCTAAACCAACTCTCTGGACTAACTTAGTTCTCTAGACTTGCCTACATGTAGTCCACTCAGAATCTCCTATTAAAATCATATCTCTACACACTGTAAAGATCATATTGCCCTTTATCTACTCATCACTATGCTTGCTTGCTTGCTTGCTTGTTTTTTTGGTGTCAAGTTCTCACTGACCCAAGCAAATAGCAAACACACACTGGAATTTAGCATTATGCATAGCTTATATCAACCTAACAATGAGAAGAGGTACCCTGTGCTCACCTGTTTATCTCTTCACTGTTAGGCATTTGGTTTATCCTAATGCACATGAAAGCTATTTATCATGTAGAATAAAGACACTAATGTCAGAGGACCTCCTGCAGTGTCAGAAGGACAGGGAATGGAGAATGAGTAGATTTCAATCACCTGGCATCCAACAAGCATCAACTTCAAGAAAATCCCAGATCTCATTTATTTCTAGGAACTAGCAACTGCATTTTCCATCTGTACAGGACACTTAATGTAAGCTCCAGAAACTCAACCTGTATAAATTCCTCATGCTAGCCTGAAGGCTTTTTCGACTCACCAAGGCATCCCTAAGTAAGTCACAGTGAAAAATTTCATGGATGTCAGGCTAGTCTACCAAGCTTACATTTGAAAAGGACATGAATCAAACCTTGATCATCCTGAGAGACAGATTCCTTGTCGTGGATACTAAACACTTGCAAATCTGCATTCCAAACTACTTTGGAGTAATTTTAAATCTGTTTCTAGTGCTCTTTTTCTGTTAATTACTTTACCGCTGTGATGATACTTACTTAAAGGAATTAATAGACTAGCAGGCTGTTCTGAGAGTTATTTCTGTGTATTGCTAGCACATTTGGTCTTCCTTTAAGAAATCTTCTTTCTCTCATCCGTTGTCAGATTTCTTTGTTACTAACACAATTAAATGTAACCAAGGATCCCATGCAGATCTAGGGAATACCATGTTTTTGACCTTGTAAGATAAACTGCTGTAAGGCTTAATTTTCAGATATTTTATCTTTTTTGTTGTTTTTGATTCTCATTCAGATTTAACATCTAGTTGGAAACAGAACAATTACACTTTTCTGGAGATAATAATTGGTAAAAGCTGTATAAATAAATAAATACATTTATAAGTATATATGGCCAAAGTAAAAGCCCTTCCTACAGTAAGAAATATTTTGAAAATGGTTGGTACCATGAAATGTTTTACATTATTCAAGATGATAAAGAAATGCTGCTTGCACGAGGTATATGAAAAAATAATTGTATTTCTTTTTTGTTCAACATTTTCTTCTCTAAAGCAAAGATTTCCTTATACATTCTGGATTCAGGATTTCTGATAATGCATTAAACAATTGTATACTATGGCTATGTGCAATGTATGGTTTTTAGGAACCAACAGAATGATATACATAGAAATACATATTCTTTTTGAAATGAAAAGAACAAGAGTTCATACATGGATGTCATCTCTAAGCATGTGGAGGAAAAGAAGGTTATCAGGAGTGGTCAGCATGGATTCACCAAGGGGAAATCATGCCTGATCAGTCTGATAGCCTTCTATGATTGCATGACTGGCTGGGAAGATGGGGGTAGAGCAGTGGACGTTGTCTACATTGACTTCAGCAAGCCTTTTGAGACCACGTCCCATAACATCCTCATAGGTAAGCTTGGGAAGTGTGGGTCAGATGAGTGGACAGTGAGGTGGATTGAGAACTGGCTGAAGGGCAGAGCTCAGAGGGTTGTGACAAGTGGCGCAGAGTCTAGTTGGAGGCCTGTTGCTAGCGGTGTGCCCCAGGGGTCAGTACTGGGTCTGGTCTTATTCAACATATTCATCAATGACCTGGACAAGAGGACAGAGCGTACCCTCAGCAAGTTTGCTGATGATACAAAACTGGGAGGAGTGGCCAACACACCAGGAGGCTGCGCTGCCATTCAGCAAGTCCTTGACAAGCTAGAGAGTTGGGAGGAGAGAAACCTAATGAAGTTCAATAAGGACAAGTGTGGGGTCCTTCACCTAGGGAGGAACAACCCCAAGCACCCGTACAGGTTAGGGGNAGGAAAAACTTCTTTACTCTGAGGGTGACCAAGAACTGGAACAGGCTGCCCAGAGAGGTTGTGGCGTCTCCTTGTCCAGAGAGATTCAAAACCCACCTGGATGCCATGCTGTGCAAACTGCTCTAGGCGATCCTGCTCTAGCAGGGGCATTGGACTAGATGTCCAGACGTCCCTTTCAACCTCTACCATTCCATGATTCTGTGATTCATAATATAGGAAAAAACACCGGTAATTCAACAAGTTACTGCAGGTGATAGTTAGGCTCCACAGCCTCTTTAAAAACAAACAAACAAACAAACTAAAGACTATTGAATTTTCTCTAAAAATAAGTTGCATATGTTGGTATTTTAAACTTCATATTTTTAATCTCATGATTATTTCACAAAATAACTGTGTACTGATAATAATGCATTATTCATATAACTGCAGCTATTTTAACTAGCCATACATAAACAGTTAAACAGTTACATTGCTTAAGCTATAATTGACAAGATCTGTCAAAACTAGATCTTTTAAACTACAGTAAAACAATTTTTTTATATTTAAAGATGATTAGCACAGGAACACATCCTACCTAGCAGAAGAAATTTATGCTATTTACAATTAAAATTAATTTTTACATGATTAAGATAAGGAACTATTTTTCATAAATTCACAGCAATCTCAGGTTTCCAAACATACCTGGGGGGGAGGGGAAGTAATATTGTATATTATCCCACACTGTGATAGTTTTAAAAAAAAATTGAAGCCGGTTTAGTTGAAAATTTTGTAGAGAAAATTCATGTTCTTTCATTTAACATGCCTCTAAAGGTATTCTATTTTATTTCTGTCTTAAATAAAAATCATATACTAACTCAACTATATGGCAGGGAAGTTCTGTGATACAGCAACACAATGTCTGTATGTGTGGATGCATGTGTTTATCTACATGTAAATGTAAAAATAAAAAATACAACTGCTGTGAAGTTGAGCAGAGTTATTTAAAATACAGATAAGGAGCAAAGATTAAAGCTTTCTTGTTTGCTTCCTTCCTTCCTTCCTTCTGAAGTAAACCTAGAAAATTTTATATGCTTCAATATTTCAGTCTCTACCTCTTTGTTCAAAAAGCATGTGACTGATAGAAACAGTTAAAGATTCTCAGGCAGATGTTTGGGTTTGTTACTGACTGGGGCTGCAAATACATTTGAACCATCCCCACAGTTGCTGTTATTCCCAGTTTGAACCTGGCAGTCATCTGAATTTGAACCTTCAAAGCTGAATATCACTGAATGAACTATAAGCAGTATTTTTATGGCTGGTAAGTACCTAATGAATATATTTTAAGTGTATTAAAGTTGGAGAAGGTTTTTAATCTGTAATGTAATTTATAATGCATTATTTAAACTTCTACTCTTACCTATTTTTATCTGGATCTTATGCTTACTTTATAGCCACTCTCATGTTTCTGAACAAGACTTAGCTGCTTGTATGCATTTTCCTCCACTACATATTACAGCTCACCAAAGCAATTAATGTTTGTAAACACATAAGTCTGCACAAGAACTCAACCACAGAAAAGTAAATAGGTACTACTACCATCACTATTAAGGACAAATGGAAGACAAAGGAAGATGTTACATGTTCTATGATGTCCAAACTGATTTCCACAAGGGAAGGTACATTACCTCGAGCTGTAAAGTGAGCGTTTCCAGTTAGAGATGTAAAAGCAACCTCACTTTAAAACATGACTTTAAAAAAGACAAAGTCACTAGTTAGGAAGAGCATATTCAAATTCAGAAAGGTGTCTGAATTGCTACATACATTGTATGTGGTGATAAAGATGATTTCTAAATACTATTTAACTGACATATCAATGCAAAACTCTTTCTGAATGTATCATAAAACCCTATTTTGTCTTTTGCAGTACAACCCATTGTAGCACTTCAGCATAAATCCCAATACAGCCTTCCTCTCGGGCCCCAATGACCTGAGCTGATGTTAGACTGGGCCATTAATGAAGATACTGTAATAGAAGTTTCCAGGCAGGGAAGGAAAAGATGAACATATGAAGGAAATGTCAGTTTGACTGGAACAATATTTCAGCTTTTTTGCAACATTAAAGGAACCAGAAAGTTTGACAGAAACTACTTAAGTACTTACATACATACATAATTTCTGGGAACTTGAGTTGAATATATACATTAATTCTTTATGCAGCTTATCTAGTTACATTTACTGCCCATATATGAAAAACAACAAGCAAATGTGTGACGTGACATGCACTGAAAGACTTCATATTTTCTATCTTCCGCTTCCTTAAAATTGCAGCACACAGAAGTTGCATGAGAATGGTGCAGTGCTGTATCTGAAACAAACTACATTAGTTTCTTCCTTGAGAGCAGGGTATTAGACCATACATTTTATATCAATCAGTTCATAGTCCTTGTATTGATCATAGTAAGCTAAAAGCAATTTCTAGCTGTCTATCTCCTCTTCTCCAGCTATGGGTGTGCAGCAGTGCCTTGATAATAAGGCTCAGTCTTGATTTTCTCAATTCCTTTATGGCAACCAGCTTCCCATAGGAAGAAAAGCAGGGATAAGAAATTAAAGGCGAAAGTATTGTGAACAGTAGTGAACAAGGACGAAAGTCATTTTTTTGCTTCTGAAGGAAAAAGAGCCAGCCTTCACCACTATCCCTAGGTTAATTTCACTAAAAAAGTGAATGTTTCTATGTAATGTAGTCACTGTAGAAATTAGTTTGGTCCACTAAGTGCCCTTTTAATATTGTTTATTTAGTGCCACACAGTCTGTTCCAGCATATTCTCTACATGTCCTATGTTCCTTACTGTAGGCACGGGTAGTAAAGGCACAGAACTGTGAAGAAATGAGCTTCTGAGCAAAGAAAATAGTAAGTACTGGACTGTTCCACCCCTCCAAGTAAGTTTGAAATAAAAACTAGGCAGAACCATTTATTCAAAGTGCAGTTCTGCTTTTGCATGTTTGCCCTTTACTGCCTGCTCTCATTACCTCACAGGTACGTCTCTTCTCCATCTTCTCCTGTGCAAGTTACTGCAAGCATAACACTAAACATAAATTTGCTACTAAGTAATTTTGAGCCTCTTAACTGGGCACCTCAATGGGGTCTTCAAAACTAAAATAGCTTATAACATAATTCTGAAGGCTTTTAGAGCCCTTGTCATTAAAATAAATAAAATCTTCAAACCTGTAAAAAAAAAAATAAAAAAAAATCTAAATTCCATCCCTGCAACCTTCACTTTGTTCCTTGAAAGAAATTACAGATGTTCACTAATCCTTCTCCAGATTCTTTGGTATATTCTACCAGTATCCAAGCACAAAGTGACAGCAGGGCTGAGTATTCTGATTTCAGTGATGAGACTAAAGAGCAGTAAAGAGCAGTAAAGAAAACTGAACAGCTATTTGATGTGACAGGTTTTTCTAGATATTTCTGTAGTAATAACTTTGGAAGTACAGATAGAGTACATAATTTTGCCAGATGGCATCAGTTCAGCCTCTTTTTTTTTTTT
>VXBL01008159.1:77144-89058 GCA_013400195.1 Aramus guarauna
TTTTTTTTTGTCAGATAATAATTTTATAATGTAAGAATCTGAAGGAACAAGGGGAAAAAGGGAACCATTATATTTCTGAGTAATTAAAGTATCAAATACATGTTTATCTCAGGAACATAAACTGTTAAGTTTAAAACTTGATTCTAAATAGGCATTCAAAACTATTTGAAAGTAACCTTTGACTGTATGCTGCACAAAACATGCATAAAAGAGTATATTCCTCTGATACTGAAATGAGGATTGTTTTCTAACAATAACCATCTTGACCATCCACTTGAAAGGTTCCATCCAACAAATCTAAACCTGTAGCACTGATATAACAAGCACAGACTTCTTAGTACCAACTCTTTAACAAATACTTCCTCACTCTAGTGGGTCTCCTCAAGGTGAAAGGTTTGTAACTGTTCATGAGAGTATTCAGGATCACAAGCTAATTAGTACTGTATTTTTTAAAATCTATCATCAATCTACACTGTATGAACACTGACAGCTGGAAATTAAGCAAGTGCTAAGAAAGCAGTTTGTACCTTAAAGCAGATTAGAACATGCCTTTACCCACCTCCAGATAAAAAAAGAAATCCATTTAGAAAAAGCATGAATACAGGTTGACATGATATACACGTTTTAAAGTATGACTGATTATCTAAGTTCAGCAGTTATCTATACTTGCTGGAAAGTGTAATATCAGATATTTAAGGTTTTCTTTATCTAAACAGAGGGGATTAATTATGTTATCTTACATAACACTATGAAATAATTGACCAAAGTTTGCCATTTTCATGGCTACTGTTACACACCTAACTGAAAAATTATTAACCTAAAAATAACTAAATATCCTTCTTACATAGCATAACGTGTAGTTATTTGTGTGTTTCTTTTGAAGAAAACCATTGTCATCAGAAGAACCACGATGAAAATGCTATTGAACAACTGATGTGATACAAAAGATCTCACAGGTTATGTAAAGAGCTCAAAAACCAAATGTTTTCAAAAATACATCATCTGGTAAAAATCTCCTTCACCACCCATAACCCAGATGGCATTCCCTCCTGCACCACCTCGCAAAAAAACCCTAACCAAAAAAACCCCCAACCAACCAACCAACCAACCAAACCACCAACACCCCTCCCTGCCCAAAAGTGGTAGACATTAAATATGTCCAGGTGTTGGTAAAATAATTTTCTTATTTTCCTTGCAACATCGGAATAGCTTCATTGTGTGTTCTTTGTCTACCTACTCAGTTGCCTTACTTACTTTTTGACTCTTTGCATTGTGTATGAGTAGTAACACAATTTTTATAGATATTCAGACAGGACCACTGATTCATCTGTTCAACTAACTGCAGTAATCAATTTTTTCAAAACTTTAAACAACTAGTAGTGATCCTCTCTACTTTTTATGTAAAAAATCTAATTTGCATAATTTCACATCTAGTGAAAATCTAGTGCAAGGCTGTGAGACAATATGAAAGTGCCCAGATGATTTTTTTGACTGCAAAGGGATGGAAAAAATATCTTAGTGCAAATCATTTTAAAGATGTCAGATGTGATTCTAGAGGATATACATCTGTAAAATGCTGAAATTTCACCTTCCGTTTTCCTTGATGCATCTACTTTACATCAAAATAACATTTTTAATAGAAAAAAAAGTGAATTAAATGAAATCATTACAAAAAATGCATATAAAATTAAATCTGAATGTGAAAAAGAAACTTTTTCCTCTAGCATAATGACTGTAAGAGTTAAACCAGAATCGGGAACATCCCGATTTATGCATCCAGTCCCACCCATCTCATAAATTTTGTATTTTTCTATAAATGACCTAGATTTATGCAAAAAACAATTTTAAATGTTAAAGACATTCAACAGTAATTTCTACTTAAGCATGAAACACTTCAGGGAAGGGAGTACTAGGAGAAGAAAAAGGAACAGGCTCAGAAAACATGTTCCTTTGGCATAAAAGTCTCACTATTAATAGAGCCATGTTTCATATCTGGTTAATTAAAATGCAATATATTAAATACAGTACCTTATAACACATGCATAGAGCCCGCTGTCTTGTACCACCGTTGGTCGGAACCAAATGGAGTCTTCTTCTTTGCTCATTCTAGTTCCATCAAAAGCTATAGGTTCCTCAAAATCTCCAGGTCCAGAGCTTTTGTACCACATCAAACTAAGTCCAGCACTTTGGGCTAGGGAGTAATTAGCTCTAATATATCCATAAAAGAGTGCACATTTTATACGAACAGGTTCTCCCACTAGAACTTGATATTTCTTGTAATCCACAGACCAGTCAGTGCATCCATCAGCTAAAAGAGAAGACAAAATGACAAGAGATTATCAAAGGTTTCCGAGAGCACTATTCACACAGCAACCTGTATTGTGGGAAAGCACTGCATTTGAGAAAAGGTCCACTGAGTGACTAGCAGTACTCTTTGATCCCTGAAAAATTAACTGCATTTTCACACCATTATCATCATATACTTCTTTATGCAGAACAGAGGTATTAAAAGATTTTGTGTTAAATGTTGATAATTTCTGAGGTGACTGAACAATTGCCCTTTTCTTCTTTTGTGGAACTCCAGCATGATCAGTTACAAAATACTGGAGTTACATTAGTGCAACACAGAGGCCATGTGGTACACAAGGTGTCACAATTTATGAAATGCATTAATCAAATATCTTCAGGGTAACCATATAAATTAAAGAAGGTATTAGTCTCAGAAGAAATTAAGACAAAGAGCTGTGGCCTGAACAAAAAAATGTGAAAGTTCAAGTTAGATTTGAAAAAGCAAAACACATTTTTTTAACAATAAAAGCAGTAAGAGCAAATATGCAAAAAGCCAGTGCCAGGCAAATTTCAGTATTTTAAGGGATTATTTGAGAACAAGTTAAGCAGATCTTACTTGGAATTCCTGACTTTCTAAAGCACATTACAAATTAATTTAGAAGATTAATGTTTTTATTTTTTCCTGTCCTGATTAGCAATATTTCTAGAATAATTTTCATATTCTTCACCTGTTGTATAATGTCAGCCAGTACCAATACTGTCTCATGACAGCTGTTCATCAGAAGGCAATACCATATTTGTTTGAGTTCCAAAAAAACCCAAGCCCAAACCCAAACAATAAAAAAAATCCAACACCTCCCCATTATTTTTAGTTAAGAATATCAAAACAAGAAAAGGTGCACAGATACAATGGCTTCCTTAACAAAAGCTTATGGTTTTTTTGTTAATGAGTTTCAACCATGGAAATTCACCATTAGGATCATTCACTTAAAAACTCAATGTCCAACTTCAGCTAGTAAATCAGGCCCCCACTCCAGTCAGTATAAAGCAATCAATACATCCAAAGAACAACTCATTTAATCTTAAAATGAATATCTATGACTCATATAAATATTTGATCTTTGAATTTGCCACTTCTCTTTGTTAACTTTAAAAGAGCTTTGGACAGTTAGCTGGCTTAGAAAATCGACTTTCACACAGCTAAATTCGAATTTGCTGAATACTGACTTTAATGGAGAGTTGGCTGAATACTGACTTTAATGGAGAATTCCAGCTATTGTGTGAGATAAAGCAGCACTAGCACTTCAAAGATAGACAATATTTTCATCTCTTATTTGGGAGAATAGCATGCCAGTTAGCAATTTTTGAGATTTACATTTGGGTAATACCACAGTACTTATTATACATAGCAAAATAAGAAAGACACAAACATCTCCACACATCACTGAAAGATGGAGGAAAAAACCCTCAACATTTCAGAATGAATTTACGATGTGAACAGAATTCGCACAGATAAATATTTCATATATCTTTCTATTGTCTCCTCCTGTGTTTACTTTTAAGACCAGGAAGGGACAACAATATGTCCATTCTAATTTTCCTACCCCACAGTTGCTAAAAATTACAAACCTTTACAAGGCCCTAATAAGACATAGATGTACTCTTGCAGAAATTGAAGTGAACAGAGACAAGGCTACACCATTAACTACCCCATAGGACTTAAGAAACTGATTTCTATTTCTTTCAGAATTCATTTACATTTTTAATAATTTCATTTTTTACCTTTGTGAAAGAGTGTTCCCTTTCTGTTCTGATTCTATTTCTCTCTGCTTCTAAATCCCCATACCAAAAATGAATTAATATGCACCTCTAAGTAGCATTAATTCTATAATATAAGTTTCCAGGTAATACCTTCTTCATCATACTGTATTATCAAATCATAATCTTGCCTTTCACTGCCTATTTAAGTTAGTACACTTTGGCTTATAATATTAGTCTGCTAGTCATGTTTTCTCTCTCAGGATATTCAGTTCTAATGGTTCCCAGTTTCTTGAGCTTGGTGAATCCAACATATTGCAGAATGACACCAACTGTTTCAAAGCTTCATATTGAATGAAGGATTAACTATGTAGACCAGATATCCTTGGCTTTATTTCAGCATACTATTCCTCATTAAAAAGTGCTAAGGATCACCTGCAGTCCAGTTTAGTAGGCTTAGGCAAGCATGCTAGCAGGTATTCTATACTTAACCTGCAAAACCAGAGAGAACATTACCAAACTTTTGAAAATTAACTTTATCAAAGTTCAGTTCCTGAGTTTTAAGGAGAATGTTAACAATAGTTTGAATATGTAGGCATTGTATTTACATTAATGCTCTGTGAAATAGTTATTTCAAATACATAAATTGGATGACATTTCTATGGAAGGAGAATACAAACCAAAAACGCTTAAATGCATAGAATCATCTAAAGTTTCACATTAACACTTCATATCACAAAATACAACAAATTACATTTTAAGGTAACTATCTACCAAACTATTTGGTCATTTGTTGGCACTAACCACATTAGAATGTCTCACCAGATAGCTTAAGATAACATCAACTAAACCAAATATGGACACTGGCATGATCATAATATTATAGATTTGTAATTTATGTTTTAACTACTGGTGTATCCCAGGGGTCAATACTAGGTCCAGTCCTGTTTAACATCTTGTGTCACGATCTGGATGATGTGGCATAGTGTATCTTCAGCAAGTTTGCTGTTGACACAAAACTGAAAGAAGCTGGTGATACACCAGTGGGTTGTGCTGCCATCCAGAGGGTTCTTGACAGGCTGGAGAAATGGGCTGACAGGATCCTCATGAAGTTCAACAAGGTGAAGTGCAAAGTCCTGCATCTGGGAAGGAACAACCCAATGCACCAAGATATGCTGCAGGACACCCAGCTGGAAAGCAGCTTGACAGAAAAGGACTTGGGATCCTGAGGGAAACCAAGTTGAACATGAACCAACAGTGTGCCCTTGCAGCAAAGAAGTCTAATCACAACCTGGTCTGGGTTAGACAAAGGATTCCCAGTGGACTGAGGGAGATGATCCTTCCCTGATACTCAGCATACCTGGAGTACTATGTCCAGTTCTGGCCTCCTCAACACAAGAGAGACACGAACAGATTGGAGAGTGTCCAACAATGGGCCATGAAGATTGTTAAGGGACTGGAGCATCTCTGCTATGAGCACAGGCTGAGAGCTGGGACTGTTCAGCCTGGAGAAGTGAAGGCTCAGGGGGGATCTTACCAACATATACACATATCTGAAGGAAGGGTGCAAAGAGGACAGAGCCAGGCCATTTTCAGTGGTGCATGGAGACAGGACAAGAGGCAATGGGCACAAACTGAAACACAGCAGGTTCTGTCTGAATATCAGGAAACACTTTTCACTGTGAGGGTGACCGAGCCATGGCACAGGTTGCTCAGGGAGGTTGCAGAGTCTTCATCCTTGGACGTAACCAAAAGCCAGCTAGACATGTTCCTGGGCAAGCAGCTGTAGGTGGCGCTGCATGAGCAGAGGTTTGGACCAGATGACCTCCAGAAGTCCCTTCCAACCTGAACCATTTTCTGATTCTGTGATTTATTACAGTTACATTCACTGAAAATCTTAAGAAAACATTTGTCCTCTTCTCAATGTGGTCTTTCAATGAAGTGAACATGACAGTGTTTCTCTTCCTACTTACAGAAATATTATACCAGTTAAACTCTGCCAACACTGACATTCAAGTCACTTAGAACTGTATTAACCTTATTACAGCTGGAAGCTTTAATACCTTAAAAATCAGCCAATGTGCCTTCATCTCTGAGAAGGTGCTAATGCAATTTTGACAGATATAATAGAAGTTCATCATTCTCATCATAAGACACAGACACCCTTCTGTGATATTTTCTGATAACAGTGATATTTCAGGAGATAACTGTCTATCTGTGCTTGAAATGCTCCTGTTCCACTGTAACTGAGGAGTATAAACAGAAGCTTAAAACCAAATAATGGAAAGAAAAATAGACTGTCATGTCCTTAAAAATGAGATTACTGTGAGCACTCAGACAGATGATAGCACACATGCACTCTAACTGACACTTCCTACATACACTCTGCATGTGGTGTATAGAGTACATGTGCATTTTGCAGTCTAGGAAAACTTGAATGTATCAGAAACCCAATAAGAATCCTGATTTCCAAATTCCTTGAAGTATATAAACATATGTTTTCAAAGACCCAAAGACTAATTATATTCATGATACCTTTCACTTTCATAGAAATCTTTAGATTTTTCTATTAACATTGGCACCTTAAAAATGTTACATATTTGCATGTTAAACACTTGCATTATTGCCTTCGTACATAGACACAAAGAGCAAAGATTTCATGTTCATAGAATCAAACAATCACAGAATGGTTTGGGTTGGAAGGGACTTCAAAGATCATCTAGTTCCAACCCTCCTGCCATGGGCAGGGACACCTTCCACCTGACCAGGTTTCCCAAAGCCCCATCCAACCTGGCCTTGAACACTTCCAGGGAGGGGGCAGCCACAACCTCTCTGGGCAACCTGTTCCAGTGTCTCACCACCCTCAAAGTGAAAAATTTCTTCCTAATATCTAATCTAAATCTACCCTCTTTTAATTTAAACCCATTACCTCTTATCCTATCACTACATGCCCTTGTAAACAGTCCCTCTCCAGATTTCCTGTGGCCCCCTTCACGTACTGGAAGGCTGCTGTAAGGTCTCCCTGGAGCCTTCTCTTCTCCAGGCTGAACAACCCCAACTGTCTCAGCCTGTCCTCATAGGAGAGGTGCTCCAGACCTCTGATCATCATCATGGCCTCCTCTGGATTTGCTCCAACAGCTCCATGTCTTTCTTCTGCTGGTGATCCCAGAGCTGGATGCAGTACTCCGGGTGGGGTCTCACGAGAGTGGAATAGAGGTGAAGAATCAGCTCACACAAGAGTGGTTCATCCAGACTTGTTAATATCAAGTAGATTGAGGGATTTCTATTTAGTTTTGTATTCTAACTGTGGTCCATTTCTATTTTGACTGGATTTTCTTTCTGTTCTTTGTGTATAAGTAGGGCATTGACTGAAGAAAATACCTAGCATTTCCCTTCGTAGCTATGGCTGCTACAGACACAAAATCAGCACCTACATTTATGCTGGCACAAAACAACTGTGGAAAAAAAATACACTCAAGACTTATAAAATGTTTTTAATTCTATCTTCACAGCAGTCAAGCAGTCAATCATCTTTTATTTTATTTTATAAATTGGAAAATACTTGAATAATTCAACACCTTTGAAATTTCAGAACTGCCTTCAAATGAATGGTTGTAGTCCCTGATCTCTATTTTAATATGCTGCCAGTTACTGCTACACATAATAGCACAATACAGGGTCTAGGATGAATATAATTTACTCAGTTATTTCCTTGAGTGTTTTCAGCGTATGAAGTAAACCACACTACATCACTGTCCTAATAATGAGATCGTTCTGCTGGATAAACAGGCTTCTTGCAGTCTGTACCTGCTGATAGGAGCCAGCACACAAAATATTTAACATTACTGAGAAGGTCTTCCCCTTCATTTTCAAGATCATATGTATCATTTTCAAGGCAAAATTCAGTGCTGAAAGGGAGAAAAAAAAATAAAGCTGATAACTCCTGGGTCCACTGCTACAGCCTGGCTTCATTCAAAAGCTTGAATTAAATTTATAGGTTTCGGAGTTTGTGGAGGTCTTCAAGTTTCCAGTACATTGGTGGAAATCTGAATTCTAGATATCTGAACAATTTGGGTCTCGCCTTTGAAAACAGTTATCCTAAAACACTTATAACAGTAACAGTAAATTCTCTGTAATAATGTAATAATAATTACATGTAATAATGTTTAATAATATGTAATAATTATGTAATAATGTAATAATATGTAATGTTGAAATAATATTTAATAATATGTAATTATATGTAATAATATTTAATAAAATAAAAATTAACAGATACATTTCTTTCTGCTTATCTGTGTTTGTAGTTCTGTTCTTAATGTAATTACCTACAGAGAGGTTTATGCAATGCTGCTGTGCCTTCTATTTTTTGTCACCCACTTCAGGGTTTTTGAACACATTAGCCATTTGCAACCAAATCTAAAAAAGAAGTGATCTCATAGAATTTGAAAAATGGTTACATAAGGGAGAAAGCACCAGATCTTTTTCCTAGAGCCAGGAACTTGTTGAAGGCATTAGCAGATGGAGAAATAAGATGGTAGTACATAGAGCAACTACGATGGGTAAAGAAAGTGAACATAGGATATTGTACCAGTGCAATTAAGATTTTTGGGTAGGGTGGAGAAGTATGGGGCATAATCTGTCAAGAAAACAGTCTTCCCTGAACTGGCTGTTCATAAAACAACTTTTCAAAAGTTTATCAAGAGATGCATAAGACTAAAGATTACTTTCTTTAAAATAATTTTCACAATAATATTTTACTATCAAAATCATAAAGTTAAAACTATCAGTTTGTTCTTGATTATCTCTTTTTACCCTGGTTGTTTCTTCTTCCTTTTTACTTAGACTACCATATATTTAAAAAATAAAAAAATAAAAAAAAATTATACTTTATAGCATACTCATTACAGTGCCTGAGCCAATTAGCTCTATGTAACATAACACATGGTATTCTAGTGTGTCTTCTCATCATGAAGAAATGCAAAAATTGTCTATTTTTGGTTTGTGTATCCTTTTATTTGCTATAAAAATGAACTCTGATAGGAATGAAGAAGCAGAGCTTAGAAATGCAACAGACTATGGAAACGAGAAAGAGAATGTGGTCAGATTTGGGACTTTCAAAAAAGTACCATTTTAAAAAGGGAAACATGCAAAAAATATGGATTTATCATTAGTACTAACATTTGCAAATGACCACAACAAGTATATTTTATACATTATTAACTTTTCTCTTGCACTGGCTGCTAATACAACTTTGTATATTATTATACTGCACTTCTGTTTAAGACAGCACTTTAATTTTGAAATCTCATTTTTCATTCTCTTGAAAACTCTTGCAAAAATGATGTTGTAGGCTAAAAACTTACATATTTCATTCTCAGTCTAGAAGTGTGCAGTGGCTGTATGGAGGGGTGCCAGTAAGGGAAAAAAAAGATGTTGAAGGACATTTGAGGGAGACAGAAAAATTATTTTGGATATCATCATCTATTAAAGAAGTTAGCTCCTAAAAATTGCAATTGCCCCATCCCCACCCAAGAGAAGTTTTAACAGTGGCAGATTTAGACTTGAGAAACCTCAGCAAATGCATCAGCCCACAGGAAGAGGAGTAATGGAAAAAGAAAGCTATGATTTGCCATAAATTAATTAAAAATGCTGTATTTCTTGGCTTCACAATACTGCACTACCATGAAAGAGAGTGCATATGATTAAGTATTGGTCTATTTAGAGGCTGAATAAGCATGAAAATACCTTTATGTCTATCTGGTAGGAAGTTTTTATGTTATTCTCTCTTTTACCTAAAATTAAATATTATTTTTTTTCTGAATTAATACTAATCCTTTAATTACCACCAATATGTTGTGGAACATTTTAAAACATTAAAGTTATTTTTTTAAAAAAACAAACATAAATATACTATGCAAGACAGAGAACCAAAGGAAAAGCAAATGCATGCTGAACTTCCTATGTTCCTACTGTAAGCCAAGAATTCTTCCTTGATGCCTATTCAGTCCCTCTTGCTTCTTTCAAACTCTTCTTTCCTGGTTCACTATATTACATAAAACAGGAGTCTTAGTAAATACAGGTTTAAAGGTAGCGTAGGCCATACTGACGTATCAGGTTCTGTGGGTTGACCCACAGCTTCTCAACCACTAAGTCCCTCATGAAACAAGACACAGAAGAGAATAGGAAGAGCGAAAGCAAGAAAACTCATTGGTTAAGACAAAGATAGCTTAAGAAGTGAAGGAAAGAGAAAAAAACCAAACAACCAAACAACTGATGCAAAGGCACTCACCACCTCCCACAAGCAGACCAATACCCAGCTAGTCTCTGAGCAATGGCTACCTTGAAAGCCAAAACCTCAACATTTTCATTGCTGAGCATGATGTTATTTAGTGTGGAATACCCCTTTGGACAATTCGGGTCAGCTGTCCTGGTTGTGTCCCCTCCCAATCTCTTGCCCTCCACCCCCAAGCCTACTTTGGGGAGCAGAATGGGAAAAAGAGAAGCCCTGATTTGGTGGAAGCACTGATCAGCAATGGTCGAAACACTGGTGTGTTATCATCACTGTTCTAGTCACAAATCCAAAACGTGGCACCATACAGGCTGCTATGAATAAAAATAACTCCATCTCAGACACACCCAGTACACAGGTCCCTAATCTTTTGTGTGCTTCTATGTGCTATCTTCTTTCAGTTATTCATTTTCAGCTTAGAGACCATCTGTACATTTACAGTTACAGCATGGAGATGGCAGCATAATGTAATCAACAGCCACAAACCACAAGTTTGTTTACTAGATTAATTTCCAAAGCCTGACATTAAACTGCATTAATGGTCAGTGCCCATCTGAAATGAATTGTTTCTTGTTTGTTATATTTACTATACATCTATTTGAGGACAGTTCTACATCCTTCATTTCTTATGTGGCTATGCTAGAGTATCTGTGGAATACAAGTCTCTTTCCTCCCTGCTCCCCAAACATGCTATGATTTATTTTGAAAGATAACTTCTACTCAGTGCAACTGTCATACAATTTCTATCATTCGCTATATGATTTATATATGGAATATCAACATTATTATGTGAGGAAATGAAGTCTGTTATGTATTGGTCTTAGATTTCCCTCTGGAACTGCAAATGACTAAAACAAAATAGCAACTCAACCTGAAAAGAAACTACCAGGGGAAGTGGTTACACTAACTTCTAAAAGATGAACAAGCACAGATAAGGATGGCTTTTAGAAAGAAGATTTCCAAGAAAAGGGAATCTCTGAACGATACCAGTGTATCACGTTGTACAGCAGATGGAAAATTATTTAATCTCTCCCACAATCTCTTATTGAAACTGCTTCTGAAAATACATTCTGTTCTCCAGTAGCTTCATTTTGGAGATTATGAGGAAGATCAAGGATTTCTTCATGTTGGAATTTCAGTAGCACTTGAATAGCAACTGATGAATATCACAAACAAGTTGCTGAATATCAGCTGAACTGTGATAACTAAATATGTGAAGAATCTCCACTTGGGAGTAAATATGAAAAAAAATCAGCAGATTAGTTCATAATACAAGAGGATTAAAATTAATCAAATTAGGACATGTGCATTGGAAAGTGAAAATACCTTGTTGATGTGACTTAGCTGCTGGAAATTTCTTAAGCTGCATTATCATAACGATGTGACTAGGACTGTGCAGAAATGGAAGGAATTGCAGTGAATGCTTCAGAAGAGCTGAGACCCAAAGGAATGCTATTTCAAACAGCCTTTGAATCAAAGACTAAATTATCAAAGATTAAAAATTCTAACAATATAATTATTAAGTATACATAGGCCATGAGGTTGCCAGCAGCAGTACATATTAAAAAAAAAAAA
>VXBL01008159.1:89099-105227 GCA_013400195.1 Aramus guarauna
AAAAAAGGACATATTTCTATTTATTAATCTGTTCAACATTACTTCCACTCTTAAAATACAGGGAGAGAGTTAATATATTGAAACTGTGATCTTGGATTGACAATATTCTTCGTCGAAGTATATGTTAACTGCATACAACTCCTAGTGATTTTGATGAGTATTTATTGCCCACAGGTAGTTCTACTAAACTCAAACTGTAGACAGATTTATTTAAAGTCATATAATGTCAGACAGACAATAGTATCTATACTAATTAGAAGTTAAAATACAGTATAACATTTAAGAGCATAAAGCAGTTCTAGGAAGGTTTTTATTTTTCTTTAGTCAATATGACAAAGTTATCTATTTCTCCTACAACTGACAAGAATTTTTAAATAATATCCAGTGCACATCACTGCTTCAATTTGATTAACTGTGTATGCATTTGCACACAAAAGAACAGATCTAGTAATTACAGCGTTCTTGGACAGGGATATGATGTCAATACTTATATCAATAAGTTAATACAAATACATAGTGGCATCAGAAATCCATTTAGTAATTGTCAGTGGTTTTGAGACACTCCAGAAACATTTTAAACTCTTGAGGAGAGAATAATGTCTTCTCCCCGTAGACCTTCTTGGGCAGGCACGTGGAGCAGAGGTGAGGTGGACCCAAAGGCTGAGCCTGGGAGGGGGGAGGCACGGGGACTGAGAGGTCTGGAAGGGCAGCTCCTTCATGGCCTGGCTACGGCTGTCATGGCACCAATGCTTGCCCTGGCAATGAGCACTGTGCCGGTTTTGGCTGGGATAGACTTGAGTTTCTTCATCGTAGCTAGTATGAAGCTACGGCTTGGATTTGTGCTGAAAATAGCGTTGCATTGGGAGACAAGAGGGTTTTTCCACAGGATAGGTCAGACCAGGATCTGCATTCCCCTGCCATCAGACAGGAGTAAATAATGATTAAAGATTACCCCAAACATTACCCTTCATGTAGCTGCATCTTCAGCAGGTGACACATTTACTTTAAAACATAGTTGCCCTTTTTAACAGAAATGTCTTATTCTATGCTGTGCAATGATATATCTTAAGAAATCGCAAAAAATACACACTGCTAACAGATATTGCTAAATTTTCAGTGTACTATTTTGTGTACACGTATACAAGCATCCAAGGTTTGGAAAGTGACATATTTCCCTTCTCTTTTGCATTTCTTTTTAATACCAAGAGCCCTTTAAAATTTTCTGTGTGAATGGCTCAATACAAAAAATAAATTCTTTATATTACTCTGAAGCACACTATACAGCACTCAGTACTATAACAATTAGAAAATACATACTAGACAAAATACAAAACTTAGCCACTGTCAGTGTGGAATTTGTTAATCAGATTAGATCCCTTTTTATATAAAAAATACTGTTATTTAATGACTACCAAAAGTGGAATATTACTGACTGGGGGAAAAAAAAAACCCCAAACCAACTATGCTTATTCCACAAAACTACAAGAAAATCTTCCATATATGTGCAACACTGAGATAATTTATCATCAAAGAAAGAACACATTTGCTTATGAAATAGAAATAAATTTTTAATTGAGGTTTTTATGATATATGCTCTTTTCCTGCAGATGCTACCAAGAACAAAACATGGTAGTTTAAAGCCAATAGGAACCTCATGAAAGACTTAGCAAGGAACAACAATATTAACTGAACTTTAAAGAGAAAATATTAACTACAGTAAATCTGCACTCCATGGATTACAAAAAGTCATTATAAATCTGTTTGTACACTTTTTTTCTGTTTTAGAAGGACCCATATTATTATAGCATCTGGCATTTTCCTTCCTTTTTTTTTTTGTGTCCATATTAAGTCTAGAAGCTAAAGCTTATGAAAGATATTAAATTTTGTAAATCTTTGCTCCCCAGTTTGACATTTCCTCCGTTCCCATATGTCACATGTTTGCCACACTTGAGACAGCTTACCAAAGAGAAAGAGGTCACCAGAGTAATACAGTAGTTCAGTACTTTAATCTCATTAGGCAAAGGAAATGAAAATCATTACTATGTGAGTTTGAGAAGAAAACTTTGCTCCTTTCACCAAAGCTTACTTTAAAGCTTAGCATGAATGTTTTGGTTGAAGCAAATCTAAAGAAATAGAATGGATTTAATTGAGTTAGGAATCCAAATCCCACAAGACTCAGATAAAAAGCTTCCTCAGTTACCTTTATGGATGTGCCTAGCTGCACTGAATTTCAAAGGCAAAATCAAAACATCAGAGCCTTTCCCTTTTCCTCCTTATGCTATATCCCAGAATACATCCAAAACAAAATTAAAAGTTGTTAAATAAAGCAAACAAAATACATTCTTATATTCAAATACATTTTTTGCATCCTGACTCAATGAATAGAGTAGAAATATTTTTGGAATGAAATACTGAGAACTTTTTCAATCACAAAAAATTTTCATCTTCACTTAAAAGAGAAATTTTTGATACATTATAAAATAATTTTTTCGTTCAGGTTTAATGAATAGACACAGAATATTTATTTGATCCTGGAACTACTTTTTCCTACAGTGCCACTGAGACTCATGATCAGGCCAGATGGCTCAGATTTGCCCTAGCAGCCACGCTTCTTAGTGCGTATCTCATACAAAACCCTTGCAGCCATGTAACTTCCTGATGAATTATGGAAACCAAATTACACCACTAGACATAGAAAGACATAGCATGAAAGTTACACAGGAGAAAGGATTTGGACTTTGAACATCCAAATCAAAACTTCCAAGGTAAATAAATAACACAATTTTATGCTGATTTACTTCAAGAATTGTTTCAATTCACATACAAATGGAATTGCACAAATTGGTTCAAACTAACTTCAAAGATGTGTTTCAACTTCACTCTAAGGCTATGTAACGTAGCACACACTCATGGAAAACTTAAACCTGATAAATTCTACTGAACATAAAAGAAATCTGTATTAAAGAACGAAAAAAACCCCAACATCTTGCACTGTGTCTATAGTTAGTTTGCATGCCAGACTGGCAAAGTGCATACTGAATGCTTATTGACATCCTCAAGGCAGGAAGTAAAGAATTCCGCCCAGTGGTGTTCTCCAACTTCAGGCTTTTTCCTGGGTGTTTAACCTACGTGATCAACATTTGTACAATATTTACATGGTAGTCATTACATTCCTATATTTGTTGCCAATCATCAAGAGGCCAAGGAGAAGGTTCTTCTTTCTTGGTGTAATAATTTGGCTAGGAGAAGGGACAGCTTTTGCTAGGACAGCAGTGGTAACTAACCACAGAGGGAAAGAACGTAGGGCAAGAAGCACAGATACCTCCAGAGAGAGCAAAGTTCCACAGATACTTCATGTGCCAAAATTGAGATTAAATTAATAGATAAAGTTGGCATCAAGACACACATTTCAGATTAAGGCTGGGAGACCTTTTTGTTATTGCTGTCATCTTTATTTATGCTATGCAGCACAGTTAACTTCATCAGCAGGCAGCAACAACAAAATCCCTGTGTTTTAATTGTTTTTAACTGTCCTAAATTTTAAATTTTCCTTAAAAATGCTTTCCAGAGCAAAAATTACAACTGTGACTTTCAGAATGGTGCTCCTTTGCTTCAAATATATTGAAGCTCATGGTTCATTCTCTTCCACAGGTTAGACAGGCTCCTTAGCTGACCTGTAGCTATTTTCAATGAGACATTAGTCGGTGCTTTCTCAGTCATTAGATGCATCCATACAGGATACGTCATCCAAAGAGGCATGGAACACAAGACGAACAGGACTAGGGATTGTAGCATCATATAGGATGGTAGCGATATATCCCCCCTGCCATCCCGTCTTTTTTTTTCTTTAAAGGAAGAATTACTTTTCCTATCAAATAAAAAACCACTCTAAAATAAACTTAAACTTATATTTATTAGGTATAATAAACTATGCCTTCAGTTAAGCTAAGTACTCCCATACCTGTCTGAAGATGAAGATGTTACTTTAGTCCAGAGTATGCATTAGGCTTGACTACACTGGATAAACATCATAAGAAATTTCTTACTCTCTGTGGTTTTAGTTAATTGTATAGCATATGCTCATATTTGAGTTACATGAAAAACTGAGCTACTTTTAATAAGTGAACATTTTTTCTGCATATGTTCAAAAATCTATTAATGTAAAAAATGAAATAGAAAAGTCTATGTTTTTAGTTAAAGACACTGGCCTACAAAATCATACTACACCTTTCCAGTCACTGAAGGAATGAACATTTTTTATAAAGGAACTCAACGAAATTAGAAATGGTTGTAAGAACACCTTATAACCCAAATATTCCACTGAGAATAACTTTTATTGAGTGATGCTTCACTCTGTTTGATCTCTGTGCAACCTTTTTGCTACCGCAAATGCACCGAGGTAAAGAAAACACTAGTATATTTTTCAAGATAAGGTCACAGAGCTGAAATAGACTTTGATCTGTGATTATTTAAAACTTCTTCAGGGATTGTTCAATTTAGTAACTAATTCACCTTCTATCTATCCTCACTGTCCTCTGCACATATACACACACTTAAATACACAATTTAATTATTAATGATGAATTTTGCTCCACGGTGTAAGGAATACCGATGAGACTGAAATCTGAGTGCAAACTGGAGCTGTGCAATTTGAGGGTCGCTGGTGTCATAGCCTGCTGCTAATACCATAAGAAGGCAACATGTGGAATGTACAAACATAAGATCAGATTTATGCCAGAAGAGAGGAGACGTGACCGAAGCAGACAAATAGACCGAGTTCCCATCATCCATAAAGCCAAAGATGAGTTTGTATTTGTATATTAAGACCGACAGGAAAAAAGGACTTTTTCTGTCAGAAAAAGGAAACCGCTTCAATTTTTTCCTCTCCCAAATTAAAAGGAATAAAACTAAGGGGAATTAAGTAGAAAAAAGAGTATATTAAAAGTATCAGAGAGAACCAAGACCAGATAATCCTGAAAGGCAGAGAAGAAGATATGTGAACAAACAGTATAGTTAACAAAGTTTTGTGTGTTTGTTTATGAACACCAGTGCTTATGCTGCTCCTTGTTGTTTTGTTTTCTATTTTTTCTCCTCAGCATCCAAGTCTTATTCATATAAATTCAACAACAAACAAGTGAAGTTCCTGGAAAACTTCATATTATCTCCCCAAATTTTCTTTTCTGGGGTAAATAATATACAGCAATATATATAGAAAATGTTCCAACACTAAGTTTATGCATAAACATGTTTGCTTTATGATGTATTAAGCGTAGGGTCTCTTATTTTCTTCCTGGAGAGAACCACAATTTCTCATAGAAAGATATAAGAAGACATAGGAGAGCCTGAAATTGCATCATTCACTTCTGAATTTCAAGCAATTCAAATACAGGGAAGAATTTTTATCTGAATACAACATCCTTTTCAGTGATCAAGGTATTCATTTTGCTTGGACTTCCTGCAGTTTCTATGCCTTTACATGAAAATAACTAGGACATTTTATGATTCTAGTTGCTTCAACAGGTGTTTAGACAACGGCTTAACTACCTGAAATGGGGATACAGCAGGAGAGGGATAGTCTACTAGGACCCTCTAAGAAGCCAGGAAAAAAAAACCAACACATGTAAATATACACATATATATATATGGGGGTTTTGTTTTGTTTTGTTTTTCCCTGTATAAATATTCATACCTAATCTGAGTTAAAAAAACAGCATAGATAGATTTCTAAGGCAGGGTGAGGTTGGCTCACTTTAGCCTGGTCTGAGTTGACTGGACATGAAACAGCCCAATATCAGCACAGTAGAGAGCATAAGCTGTTAAATTTTGTATTTTGGGTTGGGAGCAACTCTGTGCTAATGTGACTGCACAGCTTCCAGTTTGGAGAGCTGCAAAGCTCGCAAGTCTCAGTGCAGGCATCTACAAGTAATGCCTACTGTCTACTTCCCTTTCGAAGATCAGCTCAGTCTCTGAAAGCAGTCAGAGAAATTACATCAACCCCTCATTCATTTTTACACACGCCTCCCCCAGGGTTTTGTGACTAGTGCCATTCATTGTTCTACTTTATAGTAATAAATTAGTGCCGCTCCACTAGCTCAGGATGGCTGTTCACATGGAATTTTTCGGCACATTAGCCAAACAGTAGGATAAGTCATATGTGTCTCCCATTTGACACTTGAGTCTCATTTTGCACTTGGGTTTGTAAACACACTAAGAAATAATATTTTTCAAGCTTCTCCTCAATACAGTCTTCTTAATATCAAGGGAAACTTGTCTTTGAGAGTAAAATTGTCTCCAGCTGAGCAATGTTTTCTACACTGCTGTGCTGGAGTCTGTAAGTAAACTTAGCTCTTATACAGGTCATCAGCTATTTAACTACCACCTTTCTCTAAGGCTTGATCTTTAATGGCAATAAACGTACCTGAGGAAAAGATTTAATTCTGTTTGTGGCTTAACCATAGCAAACAAAGTCTTCCACCAGCATGAATATAAAGATTATAGCTTTACAGAAAAGACCCGATAATTATGAATGACCCTGTTGTGGAAGACTTTGCGATGAATTTTTTTCTTTCAGCTAACCTTTGAAATTAAGGCCAACATTTTTCTAAAGGATTATTTTTATTTCGAAAAATTAATATTGTGATTCCTAGAGCTACAAATAGCAAGATAGAATAAAGAAAATCTAAGTGAGATTATATGCCTCCTGAAAAGGCAATTGCAAATCAGTTCTTTAATGTGTCACTTGCCAAGAAGGGTAAGCAAGGAAATAAAACCAAAACGAAAACACATCCCCTGTGTAATACATGTGAAATTTGATGGGATTAAACCTCACTATATGGCATATGGTGTATTATTTCACACATGTAATAGAGCAAATAAATGGGATGAGGCACATAAGTATTAATCCCAAGATTCTCACAGTCTTCATCCTCAGGAGTCTTGTTTCCTGTTTCCTCAGAAGTGATTTTGTAAATGGTGATAGAAGAAAAAAGAAAAGGCTATTTTTAATTGGAGGAATGACCAAAATTAAAATCCAGGCCTCATAATTAGCTTGGAACACTTTACACGATTATATATGAACTCTAGATGATATGACTTTTTATTATTATAAAAATGTTATTAGTAACCCCATCATTAAAGCCACATTGAGATTTGTGCTGAAAGAGGGATTAAAATCCTTCCATTTCACACTGCATTGACTGAATCTGTTTTCTAGAGTTAACACAGTATTAAGAGTAGAATTTTTTTTTTTTTTTTTTTTTCTGGAAAATACTATCTCTCAGAAAAAAATATATAATACTAAACGGATCCATTCTGGATTTCTCTTCCACCTTCTAGATGTCTGCTATTTTTCTTCTCAAAATCACAATAATCACACAGTTCAAACTTGCATTATATATGCAAGTATATAGTCACATTTTAGGTCACATTTCAAAGCACATTTTATTCCATTTATGCATTATAATGCCCACACAAAAGTGAAATTAGCAACTTAAGAGCTTCTTTTCTCTTTTCTACTATTTAGCATCTCACCCTACATCTATGACTTGCTTGTATCTTCAGCTTTTTGAAGAAGAGATAACTGCAGAAGCTTCAGCACTATTATCTATTCAATTCACTGAAATCAGGGTGTCTGAGAAATTGGGTCAATCTTAATCAAAATTCTTTTTTGTAAGAAAGTCGGAAAAGAAAACAAGTGGACAATATTAAACATTAAACTAAAAAATATTTTTACTTTTCCTTTTGAAATCATTATAGTTTGTATTCATAATATTGCACAAAAACATAGAATTTAATGTAAAATATCAGCGTTTGAAATAAAACATTTGCTAGACTTCAATTTTTTCTCTTTTGTTTGTGACAAAATGGTCAAATATTGTTATTGATAACAAATCCAGATTTTAAAATGAACCCTCCTTCACAAAACTGTATTTACCAGCCTCTGGACTTACCTTACCCAGTAAAAATTCCTGCTTTCGTTTCATTGGAAAGCCCTTTTCTAGCAAGAAGTTCCCTGACTCAACACTCACTCGGGAGTCACTCAACTACTTGCATATGGACTGCACAAGAAACCAGCTGGCCTTGAAGAAATTTCTTTTTCCTTCCCTCTCAGCACATTGTTTTTGACAGGACTGTCCCATCTGTATGTGTGTCCTGTTTCTGATTAGTGTGAAAGAGGACATTCAGATTTTGCATCTAATCTGTTACAGAGATGCCAGGTATATATCTCTCCTCTGCTGTCTTACGTTTTGCCTGTTCTGATGTTGCTGGAGGGTATCAGTACAACAAATGAATTACAGCCCAGCTAGGTGACAAATGTATTAAAAGATGTATTTGTCTAAAAAAAGAGACGAGCCCACTGCAGCCAAGTATAGTAAAACTGTCAGAAAAGGGCAAATTAATAAATGCCAGACACGCTCATGAAAGACTGGGGTTTCACTTTGGCAGAAAGGTTTCAGAAATATAATGTTTTGCTGCTGTGCTTTGTTTTCCAGGCATGTCAGAAATTTTCAGTTTGACAAGAAAATTAATTGATGTATAAAGTTTTCACTTCATCTTTTACTTCTCCACTTTCTTTTTAAGAGATTCTGATGCTTGGTTTTTTAACTTTGCCCCAGATGTCCAACATAGCACTATAAAGTTACTAAATATTGTCTGCAATGAGAAATTTTTATTAGAATATCAAAAAATTCCTATTATGATACAAATAAATGTCTTGACAAGGAAACAGAAAAAAGCTTTTAGAACAACGAACAGTGTTATGTGCCAGATATTTTGTTTCCAGTCTGAAATACCCTGAATATCTATAGTGGAAAGCATGTTTAAATGACCTATTTGAATATCTGGTCCCCTCAAGGCATTCAAACGTGGAGAATTATTAATTCCTCTGTGAACTAGGCCCTATTGAAAAAGTGACTACATAATGTAAAAGTAAAAGAATTAACCACTGCAGATAAAAGACATTGAAATTAAACTCTAAAATGTTAGAATTAAAAAAAGTGACATAGAGAACATATAGTAATGAAAAATCATACAAAAATAAATAAGAAACTGAAGATTTCATAAATTAATATTTCAACCATTTTTTTTTTGAGTTGCAAACAGCTGCTTAGCTTCTAATTTAATCTGCATATAAATGCATTTTTCTATCTTTTATTAGACAATTCTTGACTTCATAGGATCCATTTCACTAAAATGAACATTTAGAGGTACTGGAGGTTAATGAAAATAACCTTTCACACAAAAATATGCAATATCTCCTTGAATACTAAATAAAATGAAGTGTGCACAAATATAAGTGAAATCCATCAAGTTGCATCACAGAGTAAAACGACTCCTAGACACTACTGTAAAGCGTACTAGGTACAGGCTTTGAAAGAAAAAAAAAATGCCCACATTTTCTCTTCCTTAATAAAATAACCTACTGTTCTTAATGGCAGGACTGGGCCAGGTCTTCTGGATCAATGGCTCTAGCTGTCTATCAGCTCAATCAATGGAGGAAATAGAGATTCTTTTACTAATTGTTATCTCAAGACCACTTACATACTTTTTTCCTTAAACTCCTGATGGAACTTGCTTCATAATCTCTTTCTTCTAGTGCTTAGAAACTATCTTGTAATTCATAGCCCAAATTTAATTTATACCTTACATTTATCTGTGGTCACTTTACACTTGCACTTCTTTGTGCATGTGTACCTCATTTCTCTTCTCATATTTGTGCCTAGCAATTTGGAAAAGCCCTTCAACCACCTTATGGTCATCTCTTATGCTTATCTGAAATGCAGAAGGGAGGAAAAACAGCTTGATTCATCAATGTATATCTTGATCACTGTAGTACAAGGAACTCTTCCATTTGAACAAGTGGGATATTACTAGTAGTACTAAAAAGAATATTTGTAGCATAAAATTATATAAAAGCCCCAATGTTTTAACTTTTGAAGATAAATTAAAAATCTTGGAACAAGTGTACTTTAAAGACAAAATCACAAAACAGCAGCACTGAAAATAATTGCTTCACCTACTGGCACTACAGGTTGGCCTCTATCAGATGGGCCTATCTTTGTCAGAAGAAAAACACAACCTTACTAATTTTAATAAATCCTTAAAGAAAACTTTATCAATCCTCAATATGGATCAGACCATATTCAGGTATTTCCTTTAAGGGTTTCTCCAGTTTCATTAAAACAATTCAAATTTACACTACGGTCTGTACACTCCATAGAAAAATGTTATTATGTCTCCTCTGCTTAATTTTCCCCCTGTGTTCCCAATTAACATATTCACAACTACAGATTCATAACTGAAAACTTGATATGCTGCCTGGCAGAATTTAAGATCACTCCAAGAGAACACTTACATACAATTTCCATTCTCTATTTGGTCGTTATGATATATTATTGACACTTTAGACCTATTGTAAAAGTACACACAGAGAAGCGGTGGATCCCAATGCAGCAATTTGAAAGAACAGAGAGATGCACTTGTAAGACAGAGAAAACAATGTCATAAGCAGCATATTTCCTTCATTTTACCAAGACACGATTCTTAAGAATAATCCAATTCATATATTGTGAAACATATGGAAATGCATATTGGAAATGCAATTGGGAAATGCATAGTAGTCCACTTTGGGGACTACTCAGACTGTCTACTTTAGATATCTAATTTAAATGCTTAACAGAAACTTGATTTATTGTCTAGTCAGTAGAGAAAGATCTGTAAGGGGGCAACCTGGAATGTGAAAATTAAAATTAGGTGGTGACTAAATTGCCTGTGTATGCAGACAGAGACCCTGAGCGCTGAATCCTAGGAGGAGAGACCTCACCTTGGGATGGCAACAGCAGCACCTGCCCCTGCTGTCCTTTGCAGTTCTGCTGCAGGGACAGATCATCTGCCTGCATAGAAGCTAATGAACAAAGACAAATTACAGCACAACAGATGAATTAAAATCAAGTTTATCGTTGTTGGTTTATCCAGTGATACTAGATTATGAACTGTGACGGTTCCCGCAACAAGGGTAGGAAAATGCAAAGGAAGGTTGTGCTGCGTAGCCACAGATAACAACTACAATTTCTAAGACAGAGGTTCATCACTTGTATGGCAGAACATACACCCATGTGTGCAAATGGACTTTTACATTTTGCTAAAAAGACGGAGTAATCCCCAGTTTCCCAGTGAAAGAAAATCATATCTCAGCTTTTTAGTTTTTGTGGTCCATACATACTCACTAACAATACACTTCCTCATCCCTTTCCCCACACCCCTGCCAAGAGGAGGGTGTTGGAGGGGAAGACACAAAACCAAGGTGGCATTGCTTCTGAGAACCACTGGTTGAGCATGTTTCCTCTCCTTTCAGCAAAACAAGAAATGACTCCCCCCTGTGAATATGGGTCTCCAAAAATCAGCTCTCAGCAGCTGTCAAGCAGGAGTCAAGTTAGCTAGCCTGTGTGAAGAAATCAGGCAACTGAACCAACCCAGGGGCTGAAGTCAACCCTCAGTGCTCCACAGATACTCTGCTCAAAAACATTTCAAAATCCACAAACAAATACATTACAGCAGATCGGTTTCACCCAGTGAGAAACAAATTAACATCTGTCTGGAAAATGATGCTCTGTTGTACACTTTGTCCTTCTCTGCAACTCCCCCTCCAGTTTTCATTCAATTTTAATTCCTGCTCAATTCTGTGTTTCTGAAGAGCGAACAACTCAGGGATTGCAACTCTGAACTGCATGTTTTCTAGCTAGTGAAAAATGTATGTGTTCTAGTAGGTGTTCTTGCCAAGACAAATACAACATAAAAACATAGTGATTTTCATTATTAAGCCTGCTTTGTCAGATATGGGATTTTCAGAGTCCCTGAATTCAGTAATAATATTATCTGGTATAAGAGATTAGGTAAACTAGTGCTAATTAAACTGCTGGACAACAGCCAAGCTATCACCGCTAACAAGAGTTACCTGAACAGATGCATCTCAAACAAAGGCAAGAGATGGTATTTTTTTAAAACATGTCTGTTTTTCAGTTCACCAGACATTTCAGATGACACAGTCATGAAGCTTGGAAAAAAGAATGGATTTTGTCTTTTGGTTTTGGAAACAATTAACGAAAGAGTTGAACTTTAAAAAAACCTCATGAAACGAAACTCTCAATGGCATAAAAACTGCAACACAACAAACATGCGATTTCTATAAATTCTGTAATTTTCTGAAGACAATTGCAGTACTTTGCCCCTTTCAGTTGCAGGAAAAGTTTATCTTTCACTCACCTGTAGATCAATGTAATAAAATTAGCTAGAGACTCATGTTGTTATCTGCTAATTCTAGTACTCATAAATCATAATTCTAATAATCATTCATAATCATAATACTAGTAATATATTAGAAGACAAACTATAGGATGGTGAAAGCAAAAAATCACACCTTCACAGGCATATAAGCTACCTCACTGTAGCTCACTGACCATTTTACAAGGATCATTAGATCACATGAATTCAAAATCTAAAGATATCTGTAAGTAGTGTTACAAGCAGTTTCTTGTCACTCATTGTGAAAATCAGAAATGGGATTTCAGCACTAGGATCATTTCAAGGCTTTTAAAGGTCCTTACAATATTCAATTGTATCTTCACTTTGATAGCTAGATCAGTTCAGCACTTTTTACATGCTTTTTATAAATGTGATGCAGTGCTTGTATTGATGAAAAGGAGTACTTCAAATATGTGATACTCTTTCTCAAAGAATAAAGCTGCTACATACATTTTTTAATAGAGAGGCATTATTTACCATTCCATCAATCTCATCTATACTAAAAGTATAAAACAGTATTTAATGAAAATTAATGGGAGCTATGAATTAGATGAGTTTGCATACCTGCTCCAAATGTATAAATCCAGATAAATAAAAAAAGTTGTAAAACCAAAGCGTAAAAAAAACCCCTGCACAATAACCAAAGTTGTTCTGAAGTGCACGCTGCCTGACAATTACCTAAACTACTGAAATACAAACAATTACAAAAAATGAAACCAGGCCAGAAATGAACAGAGAGGAAAAAAACCTGTGCCAAAGTATTTCAGTGTTCTAATAATTGGCAACCATTGATGGAGAAGTACAGGGTTGGCAAAAAAAATCTCAAAGCTTTTATAATAACCAACAGTACTTTAAGGTGCCAATTTTTATTCTGCATCACCAATGCAAAATTTTACTTTTTAAAAAACCATATATGCTGTAGCTTGTATTTTTCTTTTTATACTTGGAGAATGGTAATACAAAAATTAAGTTTCAGTTACTACTAAAGTGTTTTCTTAACCTTCACTGATGCATTTTGACTTTCATGGAAATAACATAATAACAGCAGAGTAAGAGTTAGCACATGGGTTTCAGTTCCTCAGTATCTTAAAACATCTCTGTGACAACTTAAAGTTTTCAGGAAAGAAGTATTTTTAAGATCTTAATTTTCTACTGAATATAAATCCACTTCATGACATTCCCAGCTATTAGAAATTACTTATAAAACAAGTCCTTTATAAGGGAATTTAAAAGGAAAAACGAGATCATACACAGAGTCATTAGCATTCACAGGCTACAAAAGGAGTAAGTTATACTTACCTTGCTGGACAGCAATTCTTCCTTTCCATTCATCGCAGAATAAAACATTTTAAGGTAACTTAAGAGACAATCTTGGTTTTCTGACAAGAAAGCTTTAAAAGGAGACATTTTTCTTAAAACAAAACCCCTCAAGTGAATAGTGTAGCTGTGCAGCTCAGTAAATCACAAAATCACAGATGAGCTGAGGCTGGAGGGCACCTCTGGAAATCATGTAGTCCAATCCCCTGCTCAGAGCAGGGTCAGTGACAGCAGGTTGCTCAGACTTATGTGCAGATGAGTTTTGAATATCTCCAAGGACGGAGATGCCACAACTTTGATGAGCACTCTATTCCAGTGTGACCACCCTCATAGTAAAGAAGGTTTTTCTTACGTTGAAGTAGAATTCCCTGTGTTTCAGTTTGTGCCCGTTGACTCTTGTTCTGTCCCTAGGCACCACTGAGAAGAGTCTGGCTTTGTTGCATTTACTTCCACCATCAGGTGTTTACACAGATGGACAAGATTCCCATGAGCCTTCTTTCTCCAGGCTGAGCAGTCTCAGCTCGCTCAGCCTCTTCACATATGACAGATGCTCCGGTCCCCAAATGGTCTTGGTGGCTCTTCAGTGGACTCAGTCCAGTATGTCCATGTCTCTTTCATACTGGGGAGCCCAGCACTGGACCCAGGGCTGAGCAGAGAGACAGGTTCACCTACCCCAACTTGCTGGCAACGCTCTGGCTCATACAACCTAGGACATTGTTGGCTGCCTTTGCTGCAAAGGAACACTGGTGTCTCATATCTAACTTGGTGTCCACCAGGATCCCACAGTCCTTTTCCACAGAGATGCTTTCCAGCTGGTTGGCCCTCCCCAGGGGCAGGACTTGGCATTTCCCTCTGTTGCACTGCACAGGGCTTCTCTTGACTGATTTCTTCAGCCTGTTCAGGTCCCTCTGCATAGCAGTACAACCACCTCATTTAACAGTCATTCATCAAAGTTTTGTGTCTTCTGCAAACTCGCTGAGGGTGTAGTCTGAACCATCATCCAGGTCACTAATGAAGATGTTGAGCACTATCGGCCCCAGTATTGACCTCTCGGGTACATCACTAGCGACTGGCCTCCAACTGGACTTTGCATTGTCAGTCACAGAATCACAGATTGGTAGGGGTTGTAAAGCACCTCTGGAGATCATCTAGTCCAACCTGCTAAAGCAGGATCACCTAAAGCAGGTTGCATAGGATTCCATCCAGGCGGGTTTTGAATATCTCCAGAGATGCCACAACCTCTCTGGGCAGCCTGTTCCAGTGGTCTGTCACACTCAAAGTCAAAAAGTTTTTCTTGATATGCAGATGTAACTTTCTGTGTTCCAGTTTGCGCCCACTGCCCTTTGTCCTGCCACTGGACACCACTGAAAAAAGCCTGGCCCCTTCCTCTTGACATCCACCCTTTAGATAAAGATCTCCTCTCAGTCTTCTCTTCTCCAGGCTAAACAGACCCAGCTCTCTCACCCTTTCCTCATACAAGAGATGCTCCAGACTCTTCATCATCTTTGTAGCCCTCCACTGGACTCTCTCCAGTAGTTTCCTGTCTGTCTTGAACTGGGGAGCCCAGAACTGGACACAGGACTCCAGAGGTGGCCTCACTTTGCAGACTAGAAGGGGAGGATAACCTCCCTTGACCTGCTGGCCCCGGCCTTCTCAATGCACCCCAGGATACCATTGGCCTTCTTGGCCACAAGGGCACACTGCTGGCTCATGCTCAACTTGTCCACCAGGACTCCCAGGTCCTTCTCTGCAGCGCTGCTTCCCAGCAGGTCAACCCCTAACCTGTACTGGTGCTTGGGGCTATTCCTACCTAGGTGCAGAACCCTACACAGCCTTTGAACCCAGTAGTTCAGCCAGTTTTCAATTCACCACACTTACATAGTCCTTGTTTGGACAGCTTGTCTATGAGGATGTTACAGGAGTGCTGAAAGCCTTACTGAAGACAAGGTAAACAACATCCACTGCTTTCCCCTTGTGGTGGGTTGACCCTGACTGGATGCCAGATGCCCCCCAAACCATTCTGTCACTCCTCCTCCTCAGCTGAACAGGGGGAGATAAAAATACAACAAAGGGATTGTGGGTCACAATAAGGACAAGGAGATCACTCAGCAATTACCATCATGGCAAAACCAATTCAAGTCCGGGAAATTAATTTAATTTATTACCAAGCAAATCAGAGTAGGATAATGAGAAATAAAACCAAATCTTAAAACATCTTCCCCTCCCTTCTTCCTGAGCTCAGCTTTACTCCTGATTTTCACTACTTTGTTGACCTGAGCTGCACAGGGGATGGGGAATGGGGGTTACGGTCAGTTCATCACATGTTGTTTCTGCTGCTCCTTTCTCCTCAGGAGGAGGACTCCTCACACTCTTCCTCTGCTCCATCTTGCAGTCCCTCCCACAGGAGGCAGTCCTTCCTGAACTTCTCCAATATGAGTCCTTCCCACAGGCTACAGTCCTTCACAAACTGCTCCAGTGTGGGTCTCTCCTATGGGGTGCAGACCTTCAGGA
>VXBL01008159.1:105379-116569 GCA_013400195.1 Aramus guarauna
GTGGGTCCCCCACAGGGTCACAATTCCTGCCAGCAAACCTGCTGCGGCACGGGCTCCTCTCTCCACGGATTCACGGGTCCTGCCAGGAGCCTGCTCTAGTGTGGGCTTCCCATGGGGTCACAGCCTCCTTCAGGTGCCTCCACCTGCTCCGGCGTGAAGTCCACTACAGGCTGCAAGGGAATCTCTGCTCCATTTTAAACCCCCATGGGCTGCAGGGGGATCTCTGCTCTGGCGCCTGGAGCACCTCCTCCCCCTCCTTCTGCACTGACCTTGGTGTCTGCAGAGTTGTTCCTCTCACATATTCACACTCCTCTTTCTGCTGCTGTTGTTGCACAGCCATTTTTCTCCCCTTTTAACTACATTATCCCAGAGACACCAGCACGGTCGCTGATGGGCTCAGCCTTGGCCAGCGGAGGGTCCATCCTGAAGTCATCTGGCATTGGCTCTATTGGACTTAGGGGAAGCAGCTTCTGACAGCTTCTCACAGAAGCCACTCTTGTAGCCTTCCCACTACCAAAACCTTGCCGTGCAAACCCAGTACAACCTTTCATCTAGCAAGCCAGTCATCTCACCAAAGACTAGCAGGTTGGTAGAAGGCTATGAGGTTAGTAAATAGCACAGTATCGTCATTGCTAGTAAAAGATCACAAGCTTTCTGCTAATTCTGCAAGGTCTCAGAACTTTCCAGTTTTTGTTTGGGCTTCTCATGGCCTGCCTGGAGCTTTGTTTTCATCTGTTTAGCAGTAACAGCAGCTTTTCTAAAGACAAGGTGGTTATTGTCTAATTTATTTTACCTTTGTTTCATGTCACGCAATTATATGAAGTACTATTAAGCATAATTTAAAAAATATATAAGTATGTATTAAGCATAACGATCAATTAGGAGCAGCTCATCTGATGCTGCAGCAAACAAGGTTCCCAGCATCAGAAGGCATGTAAGACGGCTGTCCTCTTTTCTACTACTTCTGGTTTTTATACAATAAATGAGTTAACTAGTTTGAGTGTCAGTGCTTTTCCTACTGTGATCCCATAAGAATTGGCATCTCCTCAGTACCAACCAGTGACGGAACAAAACTCCCACTCACACTGAAGTCAGTGGCCTCATGACTCAGAGGAGCAGTGGAAGAATAAGCATAAAGGCAGATACAGGCATGGATGCAAGAATCTATGTGTGTAGCAATTTTAACTACAGTGTTTAAAATTTGTTATAATATTTTTTCCTGTACTAGTATTCTTTTTTTTTTCCTTTCTTTTTTCTTTATTTTAATATCCGATTGTTAAGATTTTAACTGTTCTTGGCTTTGTTCTTGGCTTACATATGATGAGTAGTCCTCTTTCTCCCCATAACAAGACTGAGTGTAACAGATCACTGGAGGAGGCAGAAAGATTTTGAGGATGAAAACAGCTGGGTTTAAAACTAAAAATTGGTTAAAGCATGAACCGTGCACTGTTGAAATCACTCTGGCATCTGTATGACTTCAAAAGAGAAACAATTAAGTTATTTGTGGGCTACTGCTGCTTTTGTGTCTTGAGAAGTCACTGCACCATCATTAGTTTATAAGCTGCTATCAAAGGCACTACTGGGAGTGAACAAAATCTGCATGTGCATTGATGTTTACTACTTTGCACAGCAGAAATTCTCATATCCATACACATTTTATTTTTTGGTGTAAAAATCAGTGTTTGGTCACCTCCAGGTATCCAGTCCAGTGACAATAAAATATATGGTTAATAGGCAGCCTTTACAAAACAACATTGTTCCAATATATGCAAATATTGCAATACTAATTAAAATATTAATAATTAACAATTAATAACTGACATATATTAAACATATGGCAGATTAAGTATCACAAAGGAATGTTAATACTAAAATATACTCTCCTTTTACAGAGAGGTTGAACTTCACAGGTATGATATTTTAGCAAGACTAATAGAAGGACTCAAACCCTTTCCTTATTACTTATACTTACTTCATAATCCCGTTTCTCTTCTGTGGGTTCAGAAATCCCTATTCTGAGCATTTCTAACCCCTCAGTTTCGATATCTTATTACTTAAAGATAAGTGACCACTTATAGCTTGGGTTACTTACCTAGTTTTTAAACAAAAAAAATTAACAATGCATGTAAACAAGCTTTCATCTGTATTCATTTCCCCTTTTACACAGGAATGATTAGCTCAATTTTCATAATTTCAGATGACAAGCTGTCAAAAACATGCTTTTCCTTCTCCTGATTTATCTTGAAAAGGTACTACCTCTCTCCTCTGAAATTATTCAAAATCACTAACCAGAATATTTAGTGTGCTCTTAGGAAAAACAAAAACAAAAACATGCAGTACTGCAAGACAAAGCTGTGTATGATGTATATGAGTTTACACAAAAGTGCTATTTTTCTTCTCCCGGGCATCTGACCAAGTACTGCAGACATATATCAGAATACTCAGAGGGTATTAAAAGAGATCTATAGAGAACAGGTGAATTAATATTTAAACACCCTAAGTATTGATTTATATATCCAGTAAAACAAATCAGTGAAACATTTATTTCTTGAAATAATTCTGATCTTGCTTCTTTCCCACACATCCCAAAAAGACATTTTTGTTATTAGATGAGGCACTCTGCAATGCTGATTTTCATGTAGGGAAAAAAAACAGTCTATTCCCACTTCAGTTGTACTATGCTGGTAATTCAGGAGGCATACAAAATACTTGGTTTTCATTTCTATTTTCATTGCCAACTTTCTTTCAGTTCACTAGAAAGTGTATTTATCCTTATTGAGTTCTGTTCTTATATATATATATAAAGCTTTATTAATGTTTGTAGTATGGCTTCGCTGAGGTGTTTCCCAGTGGGATCTGAACCTGACAAGGAAGAGGAGCAAGAGATGGATGCACAGCTATCAGCAGGTGCCACTTTGTGCTAACTGCCATAGTCTTGGCAGGTCTTCTCTAGATGTTAAAACTTTGATCCTGAAATACTTACACAAAAGCTTATTTTAAAGAATTTGAATGGCTAAAGTTAATAAGACCACCCACATAGTGAGGGTTATTCAGACGTCAAACATCTGCAAAACTGAGACCCAACAGATGCTCCTGAGCTTCTTTTTTTTCACTGCTTTTCCACCCTCCCTTCTACCATTTCAAGCAGGTAAGAAGCTGGGAAGCAGATTTGATGCAGTAAAGCACACGAACACAGAGTGAATTGTATCTACAATTTCAATTTGATAGGCAGAAGGTGGTCTTCCGCTATTGTGTCTTTGGCTTACTGAAACCCACACCGTAATTCAATATGCCTTCCCATACACTGGTGAGGAGTCTCATTTTCTGAAGCTTTTGCCAGAAAAGGCACAAATGAGCCAGCATCGTGCGGCACACAGGCTCTCAAAATCTTTCAATGCCTTAGACATCAGTAATTATTTAGTCAGGAAGCACACAGAGGAATTAATCTCTATCCGAGAACCATTTGTTGTTGTGGCAATAAAACCCCTTATATCAGCATGAGTTGTCCATACTTTCATAATAGAGCTCTTTTCTTTGCCTCTAAGCTTCACGTAATTACATATTCAGAAAAATTCAGTGCAGCAGACTTCAGATTTACCTATCACATGTCTTACAGACCTCATTAAGAAGAAAAGGAATTGTGTGAAAAAACACATTCAATTTGTAGGTGGATGTTAAAATTTTGTATCATTTGTCTCTGGCATATATATTCATTGTGACTATATAAGTGTAAGTATAAGGGTAAATGTAAGTATATGTATGGCATGGCTTACAGAGCGTTAAGGATGCTCCTAATCTGGTAGCAATGAACATTAAAGCTAGCAGAGTTTTCCAGTTTTCTTCTGTTTACGTCCTAATTTCAAGACGGCCCCCTCTCCCCATTGTTCAAAATGGAACAAGGAAAACTCTTCTCAGAAAACCAACCAACCAATCAACCACACATACACAAAATCACCAGGTCTGAGATTCAGAAATTAACACCACCACCCCCAACACCATGAAATGGAAAACTTCTACTCATATATAAGCTGTTCCTTTCTTGGTACTTTCACACATGTACATTTGGTTTATGATGTGGATTATGTGAGTACATACATAATACTTAACTACATCTTGCTTTTCTCTACTTTTCTTCCTCTTACTATATTTAACTGTGCCTTATTTTGTACTAGTAGTTTTAATCACAGTCATGAAAAGTCCACAGGATTTTCATAGTCTAAGCAAACATGGTCAAATCAAAACAAAACACCACCACCACCCCCCAAAAGCCCCCCAAAAACCCCCAAAACCCAACCAACCAAACAAAAAAAGCTTATTAAGTTTTAAATGCACAATTCATCCAACTTGTCCAGCAGCTTTTGTCAGATATGTTACAGAGCTATCAGTAGCAACACCATCGTTAGTACTGTTCTGAGATGCACACTTAAAGCAGGATTAAAATTCTCCCATTTCATCCTTCGGTGATTAAAATTAGACTCCAAACGATGTAGCAACTCTTCAAAAGATAAGTATGTACCAGGCAATTTACAGATGAACATTTGAAAATAATTCCCTATTAAACATTTTCCCCAAGAGCCTTAACGTGCTGGCATCACCGTAATATCACACATGTAAGTTTTTTCACAAATATACCCTAGTCTTAGAAACCTTCAAATCCAAATTGCTTTTAGGAAAGGATTTAAACAATGTTATCGACATTGTTTCTCTCTTTTCTTGTACAAGTCAAACAAGATCATATGCTGAATCTTTCAGCTGTGCCTACACCATGTGAATACCTCTGTGCTTTATTTGCACTAGTACTTGGTCACCTTGATAGCTCTGACTGGAGTTTTTACTACAGTCTTCTCCAGACTGATTATGAAAAGAAGAAATTCATGTCAGCACTAAATCCTTAGATGTTCCCAAACTTTTATTATTGGAAAACCCAGAAAATTTATGGAATTCCTTAAGCCAAGGAAAAAAATATCATGATAGACAGCCTTCAATTAAAAATAACAATAGTCGTGCATTTAATATTACCTTTCTCAAGTACCTCTTCCTCTCTCAGATGAGGGATGTTCTACGCTAGCTACACTCGTGCACAGAAGGACTGCAATAGCCCAGTGGGATCTGCAGGCAGCCATAACAAACCAGAACAATTGCAATTCACCTCTGCACAGGTCATATATTTCCCATGAACCAGATAGCACAGCATCTTAAAATCAGTTCTGGCATATTTAAAAAACAAACAAACAAATGCAGTATTTCATAATAATATTCAAATCTTTTAACTAGTTACTGTTACTTCTCTGTTTCAGAGTGGTGGGATCTTTTGTATTGTTTTCAAGTAAAGAAGCAAGCAATACTGGATAAAAGTAAAGTTTTTTGACTGACAATATACAAATTAATTAGAGTATTGAATACATCATTGTGAATAAGAAACAAATCTACTGTGTTGATAAAATAACTAAAAAGAATTCAAGATATTTTTAAAAATCTTTCTGTGTCCTATAGCAGAAGGGCCTTTTCCTATGGAAAGACCTTAGTTTTCTGAAATTACTGGGAAGCATATTTTAATGCGATTATAATTTCCATCTACAGATACCAACATAATTCAAATGACACAAGTGTGGTATTGAATTTGTACTGTTCTTTACATCGAAGCCCCACAGTGTTTTCCAAAATGATTAAAAATTAATACCAAAGTAATATATTCCTGGATCTTATCTAGTAGAGTTACCAGTGGCTCCTTGAACATAAATCCTAAGTGGAGTTATGCTGTCAAAACTGTTATTTTAATCTCCTTAGTTTCTTTTAGACTAACCATGCCTATATCACTTGTTTAAATCTCAACAAATTTATCTCCAGGCAGTGTCTGAGATCACATAATAAAGTCTTTATAGTAGCATCTTACTGTTTAACAGAAGGATTGTTAGCATAGAATGCAATATTTTTTTCCCAATATACAATGCCTTGTATGTAAACATTAAAGCCAACAAAAAACCCTGTGAGGTTTTTATTGTTGTTTTTTCATAAAATAATTTTTTTTCAGTTTAGACACTCTTAAAGTGTAAGTGTCAGAGTGAAAATTACAAGTAGAATGCACAAAAGCCCAACCTAAATATTTTCAAGACCACAGGTATGCAGCATTTTAAAGAGAAAGACACTGGTGCCTACTCAATGGTTGGAAAGAACCATTGCAGGTTGTGTATCTTAGGTGTTGTATCACAACTCCAATTACTTAACAGTCAATATTTGGCTTCACTCTGAGGCAAACCCATCAACAAGACTGCAAAAGCAAACTAGTAAGCACCTGACTATTGTCAGATCCAGCTTCATGTTTTGCATGAAGAGTCACAAATTAAGCTTTGGACTTCTCATGGTGATCTCATACATGCCTTCCCCTAGACAAAAGGTTCTGGTTCAAGACCTTCTGAAGGAAAATTACATAAGCTGAAAGACATTTCATTTTATTTTCTTTATTTAATTTGTAATTTATTTGTGACCTGTAGAGGTAGTCATATCATCTCTTTCTCTGAGATAAAGTTCTCTGAGTATAAATGAGTTGGAAATCCTGCCATGACATTCTTTCCATGAAGTTTTAAATTTTGCACCCTGCCTTAGGTCTCCTTAAGATTTGAATTATCCCAAGGATGTTACAAAGTCTACTTTTAAGCAACCTGATGTGAAGGCAAATAAGGATGTACCTGACTTGAATAGTAGCCCAAAGGACCCCGAAATGTATTTCCTATAGCTGTTCCCCAACAGTGATGCCAGACAATTTGCTGATGAGTCTTTCATGAAATTTTTCAGTATCCCAGTCTGCCTCCCAACCTATTCAAATGCCACCGATTTTGAATACAGCGAAAAAACTCCACTATGAAATACTAACACGAATTGGCTTTTCATGATTATTGAAGTACTTAGCCATCACAAAAAAAAGTTTTTTGGCTCATTTTGCTGTACTCAGGCATTCGTGCTGCCAAAAAACAAATGGCTCTGCTGGAAATCATATAATGTTCCATAGAGATGGCAGGCTTTTTTTTTTTTTTTTTTTTAAATGTTATTTTATTTAGAGACAAGTAATTGCAGATTCTGCTCTGCTTTCCAAAAATAGATATCTGCAAAACAAATTAATTTTACATTTGCATTTTATAGCCTCTTCACTGAAGTACTTTCCCTCAAAGTTCAAGAAAAGTAACAAATTATTTGTCACTTTTTCAAAAACACCAAACATGCAATATATATTACCTAAAAGCCTCTGCTTTATTTCATAGCATTTGAAATGTTTTACATGAATTACATGACAGAACTGTCACCTTATTTTGGAATTTATGATATAAACAAGGTCACTGTATAATTCAAAGTATAAAAACTTTTCTGATGGGGAAAAAAAAATCAGTCTTAGTGCCACAGTATAAATTTAATTGGACTCCTGGGAAAAGATATTTCAGGTAAGTAGCTACAGTAAATATTTCTTTGCCACCATGTATAGATATTTTTTTCTGAATCCATCAGTTTGGTTACATTTTCTGTAAAAGAGGAAGTTGAATTATGCAAAAAGCTTTTCCATAACCTATTCTGTACTAATATCAATACAACATGCAATTTTTCAACAAGATGCTTTTGTTGGGAAATGAAGTTCACTGCAAAAGAGTAAGTTTACAAGGAGTTGTGAAAGTTTGTTGCTTTCTGGATCTGTTCTCAGCACTGATCACTTGAATCTTTGGTTGTTTTCAATCTGCTGGACAGGATAGCTGCTATAGCATGCTGACATGAAGTACATTGCACTTACTGTAAGCACACGCGCAGAGGTTACAACCAGATCAGTCGAACCCAGACCAGTTGCTCCTCATTTATTACTTTCAGTAATAATAATATTCCTCTTTAAGCAGAATTGTTGATTATTGATCATGTGTTTTGGTAAAGTTGAAAACAGAGAAAGAATTAACTCAAGCGAAGAAGATAGGTGACTGAACCCTTAATGGGTATGATTTATCCATGGATGACTCTTGTGACTAGGATTAAAACTTACAGTAATGACATCATCAGATGACTCTGATGTTTCTTGTAATACACATTTTAAATCAGAAATGCTAGCTTAGACTGGGGGCACATAACCAAGCTTTACTGTCCCTGTTCATCTGACCTTAGCTTTAGCTGCCTTCCTTAACTTGTCAGCCTCCAGATGAAAATAACTTCCTGAAGAATGAAGAGAAACAACTTTATGCTTTTAGCAAAGCAAAGCAGAAGATGGAAATAAGGATAAGAGATTATACACATCCTGTAAGAGAACAGGAAGGACAGATTACTTAAAAGGCTTTTTTCCAAACATTGACATAGCTCTTAGAGCTTTTGCCAAAACATACGTTTGAGCAGGGTTAAAAAATGTTTTAGTATCCTTTAAGAAAGTAGGCAACAATCTGTACAAATGCAAGTGCATGTTATGTATGCAGCATTTCTGATGCTAATTGTTTCAATTAGATTTTTCAATTATAATATTGGTATAACATTATGAGGCTCAATCTGGAATAAAAAGAATGACTGTAAGAGCGAACAGTAAGTTGCATTAAAAACTACTTCCAGCTGGCAATGCTTTCCCTTAAGTGACTCCTTGGAAATGCAATGTAAGTTAAAGCTTGTGTAACAGAACTTGATACTAGTTCATTGATATTTTTTTAACAGGAAAATTCCTATCTATGAAAGCTCTTACATAAACATTTTTTTTAGGCAAACATAATTGTGCATCTTCACAGACATACAAATTAAAGAGGAAAGCAAAAACATTGTAATAATTGATAAAAAATTAATTTCCATTCCATTTTCTACACACGTATGGGAAAGCCACAAATCATTTTATACACGACAGTTCTTTTTATCTATGTGTACATATAAGAACAGTCTCTTAACATCTTTCCAGTTGCTTCTCCCCCTGTTCACTCAAGTAACACCTTTCAATGTTAAGACTGAGGTTATCAGGCATTGAAGATCTAGCTGTATTGCTAGAATTGTCATACATGAAAATGCACAGATGGACTGCAAGTATCTGGATAAATAATATTTATCGTGTACCTTTGAACTTCTCATCTGCATTATAAACATGAATATATCTTCCCCCCTCCAATTATTTTAACAATACCAACCTCTCTGCATCTGTTAGAAAGCACCCTATTACCAAACTATTTTGCTTTTTCTCTTCCAAATGTCAAGTTTTTTCTTCCCACTGGTTCACATTATTGCGAGATCTAGGACAGGTATAACTTAGTCCTGAACCGGAAAAAACCCAGAGGATCTTTTGATCCTGCTGAGTCAGAAAAGGTTTCTTTCTGCCACAGGAAGGGAGTACCTGACAGCTTTATAATAGGATTCACGACAGGAGGTAAACACAAAACAGAGGAGTTACTTCATGCGAGTTTCACTAGTTAGCTGATTTAGATTATATAATGTTACTGGCACATAAATAAAGAAACTCAAAGGTAAAACAAATCCTTTCAAGATTATTGGAGAATATATTTGCAGAATGAATTATCTGATTACTAATACTACATTCAAATAAGGAAAATTCACCATTAGTCCCTTGCTGTGAGGCAATATAAAATTAAATCATGTAACATCAAGCACCTTAAGGTTGGGGCAGAGATAAAATTTTTCACATTTTATGTTCGAAGGTAAGTACAATGAATAGCAAAAGTACTTTTGGTCTTACTACCTTCAGAAGGATGTCACTGGTGGCATTCAGTAGACTCTGACTAGTACAAGCTTACATTGCAACCTTTAGCAAATTCTGTCCTTCATCAGTTCTGCACATTGAAAATCCCTCTCTCATAGCTTTGTTTCATGCTATTCCATGTGATTTACAAGGTATTTGGGGATGGGACAGTGCCTTTATGAGCATGTGTACAGTGCTGACCACTGACAGATTCCAAGCTGTACCAGACACTGTAGTAATACTATGATTATGACGTTCATCCATGAGTAGTGTTACAAAATGACTTAAATTTCCCATTGCTTTTGATGCTCTATATTTTATTATGACAAATATGGGAAGACACTTGTAACTTGGTAACAGCCTCTTGAGACTTAAGCAAAGAACTAAAACCCCAAAAGACACAATGAAATGCTGTTTTATGATAAGGACACAAGTAAAGAATTATGAGGAATAGAGCACTCCTTTTAAATCCCCCTCTGTCAAACCTGAGAATTAGTTTATTTTATTTTAGGTATACAGATGAGAAGTATTACTCCAATAAGGATGGAATATCTATAAAATGGTATTTCTGTGAAAAGAAAGCCCAGCTAAAAAGAATGGTATTGGAAGAAATGTTGTGTAAACTGGATTTTTTAAAAATAAATTTTATTGTCTGACTCCTTAATGACTCCTTAATTTCCAGTAATGTACAAAATCAGTCTACAGGCTTCAGCACTTAGCAGAGTTGGTAAATTTGATATAGAACTGGTTTCCAACTGAAAAATAGTGTTGGATAAAAGCCTTCTTATTGCTCTTTTCTTACCAACAGAGATGATCTATTTCTGCAAGTCAAGCTGTACATAATCTGTGCTGTGTCAGAAAATATACTCATGCACTCATACTGTGCCACATAAGTAAACAAGAGTAGTTATAACAACAATAATGAAAGACATTCCCACTCACTAATATTTCAGCTTCTCTCTTGATTTGCCTTAGAGGAAGGGGAAAACCCACATCAGTTATTGACTCTGACTGTGATCGTTTGACATAAGACACTTACTCAGGTTCAGCAACTTCTTACTTCACAAGCAGATTTTACTGTTATATATCCCTTATCAAAAGCATCCGTGTTGTAAAAATTTCAGCTTATCACAGTATGTATTTCTGCAATCTCTGACCTCTTTGTGTTCTGAACCCAGAATAGTCACATATCCTTCAGCAGCAATTCTGTGCTTTCTTTCACCAGGTATGACTGTGATATACCTTCCTGTCAGCTCCTGGCAGACGGCTCGGTGGCAATTTTCATTTGAACTATAAATCTTTTTTAAGTAGGTATTTGTTTAGCTTATGTACTCAACAAGTTGTTTTGATATTCTTGGTGTTGTGTTTTGTTTTGTTTTGTTTTTCCTCCTTCCCCTAAAAAAAAGAGAAAGTCTGAAATAGATATTGTGGAATGTGTAGAATTTCTCTCTTCGCACCGCCCCCCCCCCCCCCCCCCCCCCCCCCCCCCCTCCCCCTCATCC
>VXBL01008159.1:116584-151044 GCA_013400195.1 Aramus guarauna
ATTTAGTCTGCAAAATTTGTTGACATATATAAGACTATTAATTCACCTTCATAGTAATCTGTCATACCAACCAGACTTGTTGAACTTTTTCTTGGCTCTTCTTCTATGTTTTTTTTTATTAACACGCTGTTCTCATACTTTGGACTTTCAACCCTGTGGCCATGACCACCTCTTTGTGTACACGTTCATGCCAGAGTTACCTGTAACTGTGGACGTACTAATGCAATATAAATATCAAAGTGTAACAGTAATATTTAAACACCTCTTAACACCTTTGTCTCCCAATTTTGATCCAATTTGCCTATCCACATTCAGTAAAGCTGATGGTTTATAAAGCATTTAAATTACGAACTTTACCACCAACAGTTGTTCACAAGTATAATCAAAAGGACTGATGAAATAAACATAATTTAGCATCATCAACCTTCTAGAAAAGGAATCTTAATTTCCTGAAAAAAATGAATCTTGCCTCCTCCCTGTATTTCTTCAAGAACTCTACCAGCTTAAGATAACATCAAAAAAGCTACTAAAGCTTTTTTCTGTAGTTTGAAAGAGACAGACTTGAACTGAAATTTGACGATATTTTCAGAAAGGTTTGGAGGTGTTTCATCACTGCACTTGTAACTGCGTTGCTGATGCAAATCTGAGTACACAAATCTCATTTGAAAGGCAAAGCATTTTTCTGCCCAAAGTTCATTTTATCAGCACAAAAATTAAGGTCAAAAGGAAACTGCCTTCCGTCATTAAGTCTCAGACTGTCAGAAAACACAATGTTTATAGTGCATTCTCCGCTTCAGCTGACTACAAAGCCATCCATTACAAATCCCATATTTTTACCAGAATGCTAACCCTGCAAACTGTAAAGTCACACAGCTCAGTAAATATCTGTACTAAAATGCAGTGATGTACTACAATTCCCCAGATTCCAAATTCTTCTTGTTACCCAAGGCTAAGAGGTAATTTTACAATAAATTTTCTATGTAACTTTTAAAAGGCCCACTGGACTCAATGATAATTTCTCTTTTTATGTAAGAATAATATATACTGGGGAAAAAACCTGTAGGTTTTGATTTTAAGATGTAGCCTAATTATAACTTATTACCTACTTGTAAAGGATCCTTCCCAAATAAACAAACTTGTTTGGTTTATTCAATTTATGTATTTTGCTTTCTTTTCCTGATCATTTGTACTTTCTTAGCTAGTTGACTTTGCAATTTATCTACTGCATTTATTTTTGCCTGTATACAATACCTCCCTTCCCTAGGCTCCCTTCACAAAGCACCAATCATTTTCTAATGCAACGTACCATACTACATCTTTTCTCAGCATTCTGACAATGAATTTCAAAATTAAAACCCAGGAGAAAAAGAGATTGGTGATGCAAAACATGTATTTGCAGTAAGAGATATGCACATACAGGAATATCTGTATAGTCCACTAGAGGCCTATCTATCACTCCATCAAAATTCTATAAAATATTCAGAGAGACAAAGTTCTTGCCTGTCATCCTCTTACATAAATCTTCATCTCCTGCTAATCTGCTTAAAGTTACCAAAAATTTTGCACACAGGCTAAATCTAAATAATTGAATTTTCCATACAATATCTGTAAACTAAATAATTGCCCACACTTTTAATCTCAATATGGATAAATGAAATTTTTAGTGAGAAAAACAGGGCTTTCTTTTCCACAATAATGTGGAATCATATGATACATGCCTAGAAATTATCCAGATTAACCTGCATAAGATGTTGCTTTTTAACAGTAGTGTAACTGTGCTATAGGGAAGAAAAATCCCTGCATTCATATTCCTTGTATAAACTTATTATGGCCACACTTTAAAAAAAACAACCAACCAAACTCCTTAGTCCTGACTCCCAAACCTAGTCTGCAAATGGAAGGACAACTTGTTACCTTCAAAACTAAATTATCTCATACACAGATCTAAAAAACTGATAAACAGCTGTTGAGACATTAGTTGTAGCAACCAAGAGGTTTCTTCATTGTAAATAGCAGAAGATTGAGTTTTATGTTCCATGAAGAAAGATTAGGACAATGAAACGCTCTTACCAGAAAACTGAGAAAATGTCTACTGCAGATTTACGGGGCTCAAAGTTTCCCTTTCCCCAGGGGGATATTAAAAAAAAAAAAAACAAAAGTCTAGGAAATTATGTGCCATTCTGCTTGCATAGAGATATCCAATGGGATGTTCATAAAAGAACTGCTAAAGAACAACTTGTCCTACGCAGCTAAATAAAAGAGCATAAATAGGCTCTCATGATGAATCATAGCCATCTGTGCAGGCCAACATATGTAGAATTAAAAGGTGGTTCTGGAACTATTATAATATCCCATGTTCACTCTATGGAAAAAAAGGAAGTGATCTACTTCAGCCTCTTCCTAGGTGGATTAGACGGACTTTTCCTTCAAAAAATGGAAAAAAATCCTAAAGACATTAAAATTACTATTAGACAAATATTTTTCTGACTTTTAAGATCATGTGCAAAAGAGCATAACAGTCTCCTTCCACTCATATAAGCCTAGATACCTGCAAACTTGTCCTAGTCTCTTTAATATACTTGCAGAAAACCTTCCAGCCTGCATGTTGCTGCATAACCTTAACCCAAGACCACTTTGGCCAAGAGAAAGCACTAAGTCTTTGAAGAAAACAAAAAAACAAATATTATATTTATGTTTGTATTTATTCAACTATATCAGGGAGTGAAAATTAGCTTTCATTCATTTTTTTAGTTCAGCTGTGTTAGGCTAAGACAGAATTACATTCTTTCCCATTTAAGAAAAAACTCACAATTCCTGGTGGATTGTGTGACTGCCATGAGAAGCTACCTGAGGAGGGCAAGCAGATCAGAAGTTTGGTAACTCAGAAATGAGCTATAGTTGCTTAAGTTCAAGCACCTGTTCATAGCTCAAGCTTACCAGCACTAGTTTGAGGGCCAACTTTCCTTTTCTTCTTTTTCTTCAGCTCTTCTAATTCAACCTCTTCAATGCTCAGAAGTCTCCACATGATGGCACCATAAACAGCTGAAACTGATTGACTGAAATAATGCGGAAAGCCTGGTGCCAGTGGAAGAAGTGTTGAGATCATTGTTACACTATACCTGTACTCCACAACATTATATCCAGCTACTGGTTAGTCTCTAGTATTCTTAAACTGTTTTGAATGTTTCTCTCTAGTCAAGAGGAAGAATATGATCTTGTTCATGCTTTTTTGTTCTTTGACCAAAATATTTGATAAGGAAAATTTTTCGTCTTCAAAGACAAATGATCTAACTTCAGTAGTTAATCTGAAGAATTATTTTTTTTTCAAAAACTGTTATTAGCCACAAGATTTTTGATAAAATGAAGCAGGCAGAATGGCTTATGGGCAAAGTTGTTATTATGCTACTGGACTGTTTTATGGTTTTTTAAATAGAGAAGTAGCTACAAAATTATTCTCTCCAAACCACTGAAGTCAGCTGTAAGCTGACAAATATCTTTGTAACTATTTCAAACAATAAGGAAGAACTGGTTATCCTTCTACCTGACAATCAGGAAAATTTGGTAATTTTTGTTTGTTTGTTATGCTGCTTCTGATAACAACTTTTTCCTTACCTAAACTATATTTAGAAGTTCCATGTTTCAGACCTTATCTGAAGAAAATATTTTTCTTGCAAAGTTTGAGAATTTCAGTTTAGGGAAAAATAGAGACAAGGTTTTCAAAATACAGCATGGAAGATTCATGTATTTACAGCAGGCTCCAGACAACTTCAGAGGACTTTCATTGAAATGATGGAAGAGGGTAACTTTAACTGAAGTTACTCAGTCACTTTCATTTTCTTCATTCTCCCAAACACAGCCCACCTTCCACACTTGTCTTAGAGAAGTAGAAGGTGATTAAGTAAAACAATTTTAAGATGGCACCAGAAAAATGTCATCAATGACTTAAAGAATTTTTATTATGCTACTGAAAAAAATGGCTGGCTGCACAGAAATATAACACATGTCATTTACTTTCATGAAATTAAAAAGTGGTTTGAAAGAAATCCAACAGTCTGTTTTAACATAATGACAGAGCATTGGATCTTCTGATGCCCTGTCATCTTAGAATTCAGAATGAATATTTGGTCTACTCTTTTCTGGTTTTGTTTTTTTGGGGATTTTTTTTGGGGGTGGGGTGGTTTGGGTTTTTGGTTTTGGTTTTTTTTGGTGGTACCTTCACTGAGCTATGTGAAATTTCCTTTTGAGAAGACTAGCTCTATTTAGCATAAGTAGATCTTTCAAGAAGGGAGTGACTTAGGAAGAAATTGAATAAAATGTTGATCATACAGTCCCTCAAGCTTACCCGCTTGTGCGATCTCAACACAATCCGGCAGTGTGTGTTTACAGCCCAGAAAGCCAACTGTGTCCTGGGCTGCATCACAAGAAGTGTGACCAGCAGGTCCAGGGAGGTGATTCTGCCCCTCTATTCCACTCTTNGTGTCCCTGCCCATGGCAGGGGGGTTGGAACTAGATGGGCTTTGAGGTCCCTTCCAACCCAAACCATTCTATGATTCTATGATTCTACAATCTCAAAAATCATACTCTGCTCCCTTCTCCCAAAGCTCAGAGCATAACTCTTCTACTGACCTTTAAATTTCAAATATTTTAGTCCTTTTTTGTTTTTGTTGTTGAAATATATAGATACTGTAGGAGCACTTCACAGAAGAAAGTACATTACAGTATTTATCATCACTGAGGACCATGTCAGGACTAAGAGAAGTGTTCTGTGTATACCTAGCTTGTTTCTGAAAACTAACCTACAGTTATCTCCATCAGAGGAGCAGAGCTGTTGGAGAATGTTCATGTCATGAGATACAGCACCATTTCCCCCCTTGTTTATGATATAACCGAGGGTCTTTTAGCATAGCCTACAAACATGATCCACTAGAATTTCCACCCTGAAAATATTTATACAGATGTGTAATAGCCACACCTGAATTGAGATCTGACATTTACAGTTTCGTCGAACTGCAGTGATCTCCCTGGTCCTGACTGCAACAAGCACTAGCTCTGTCTCTTTGCTAACAAGCTGTACATCATCTTCTTCTGAGAGCCATGTGTGAAAGCAGGAAAGACTTTCATATTGTTCCAGGAAGTTATTCAATTATTTTAATCACCTCTAGTGTGTCTGCAGGGCAGAAAGTAATTTGTTTAAATGCCTGCAATGATTTGGAATATAAAAGAAAAAGCCAAAATGAAAATAGGATATTCATTAACACCTTGAATATATTTACCTTAACATCAATTTGAAGGCATGTAAAATGTAGTTCTTTAACTCAATATACAAGGAATTATCACAATATATCAGTACAGAAAGCATAATGACAAAAAGTTATTGTCAGTAAAAGCCAGCGTACCTTATTATAAACTCACATGTAATTTGGAATATAAGTTTAAAATAGAATCTTTCAAATACAGTTGCTCTTGAGTGACTTACTTTATTTTTTGCTAATGGAACAGGGTTAAAACGACATGATGATAAGGAGTCTCAACTTTTTAATTATGTATCTCCTCTCATTTTAAGCCTCCATTCTAGTATAATTTCTCTTCAGTGACATATAGACTCTGGCTAGGCTGATGAAAACAGACTCCATCTGCCGGTATTCATCAGCTGCACATTCGCTGCCTGTGCCCGGGCACGGGAAGGCTGGTGCCACGGGAATTAGAGTGTGACTCAGTTCTGGAAATACAGCCTTGTTCCAGTCAGGCCAGCTCTGCTCTAGGGACATCATGGTCCTCCTCCTCCTCCTTACTGAACCTGGAACAAGTAACTAATGCACTCCCTTAGGCAGAAACCTCACACAGTCCTTCTTGCTAAAGGGTATCTATGAGATCATCAGCCATGAAAAATAGAAAGGGTTAAAGCATTGCTACTTTTACATAAAATGTAAGCATTTAATCATTATATATAGTGCCAGGATAACCTTGATTTTGTATTTAAGTAAAATAGCATATTTCCTAGGCATTTTTATTAAAGAAATATTTTTCAATTTTTATGATTTATGCATAGACATCCTCATTTGTTATCAATTCTCACTGACATACTTCTCTTGCCAAGTGGCAAAAGGTATACTTAAGTTGAAAAAAGGGTTAATTCACACACATTTCTGTCCTTCCCCTCAAAAAGTTGAAAGAGGGAGGAAGAACAAGGGTGTCTCTACATTCCATGTTTTCCTTCTTGTATTTTGGGTCCCTTGGTCCCCCTACAGTAACAGAACAGTTTCTTAAGTCATTCTCAGGGAAGCTTCTAAGTGTGGGAATGTAGAAATTCTGGTAAGAGGTAGAGGGAATCAAGTGCTGTACTTTGCAGAGCCTGGGGTTACCCAAGGGTCGTTAATTGTAACACAGGGCATGAAACAGCTCCGAGCAGCCGAGTGAAGGCACATGGAAATCCTTGGCTTCCCCCCGTCATGCCCTACAGCAACTGTGCTGATTTTGACAGGCCACACCGTGGAGCACCTTGTCAAGTCAGTCTGTCAGTGTCTCCTAGGACGCTGTTCTAACGTAAATGGGAAAAATTCATGACCTAGAAATAGCAAAAATGACTGCTATCATCCCACCCAAGACAACTGCGAGCTTGCAATATGCTATTGATATATTAGTTGTTAGAATATATGTTCCAATAGAGTATTCCTTGAAGTAATACCTGCTGACTCCTGTTTCAGTCCTCTATTGCAAATGCATATGGTGTAGCTTCTCTAGAAATCCATTCATATCTGAGAAAGTCAGAGGAGCTAAACACAATGCTACTTTCATGACTGGAAGCCCTATCTCTTTTCTTTACAGCATGATGAAACTAGTCAGGTGTTAGTGCTTGTCAAAGGATGGTTCCACTTTCCCTTCACCTGCTTCATAGAAATTTTTTTCCTTTCTGTGAATAAAGAGAACGGCAGAAACATTGGGTTTGTGATGTTATTGCTATGGCTCATGGGAGTTACATTTCAGAAAACTTCTGCACAGCTGTGAATGGTTGTTTACCAGACGGACAAACTTCTCTTGATTTACAATGAGTTATGGGAGATACACTGGACTTCAATGATAGAATAAAACCGAAATATTTGTGTAAGATGACATGAAGACCAGTATAAATACATGCATTGTGTTTGCTTATGTATACATAAACTTTGTTTTCCCCACTCAGCAAAATTTGCATTTGATATTGTGAAACTCTGAGGATTTTTTTTGATGATTTGGGTTTCCTTTTTGTTTAAGCTCATGTTTTCATTTAAAAAAATTATCTCTGAATCTAGTTCTTTGTCAAATATAACTGCTACATTAAAAAAAATCAGCTCTACTTTAAACATTTCGTACTGTATTCAGACATTTTATTCTTCCATGGACTTCTAAATATCATGATTTGATGATTTAATTATGATGCATATGATAATTAAGTGACATTGGTGTAAAAAAACCCCAACATACCATATAATATTTGGTTCATAAAAAATAAACTCCATTTATTCCTTCTTCAGTCCATATATTTACACATTTTAAGATAAAATATGATATTTTTAGAAGTTTTCTTCTGTGAAACAGTAATCTTAATCTTGACAGGAAGAGCAACACCCCTAACAATAGCAGTAATAGTGGTTCCACTGATGTCAACAGTCACTTTTCCTTATTAGCTGGATATATAATTTTAGTTATTTAAATTCAGATGTTCTTGACCTAGTTTCCTTTTATTTTTAACCTAAATAATTCAAACACCCAGGAAAAGGCTGAAATGTTTCTGTAGAGATTGACAACATTGAGCATATGATGATATTAATGTTACATGCTTATATTTACTTGCATGTTACCACCATGCTTGAATATAGAAAACTGAATGAAATGAGGAAGGTAAGAAAAAGGAAAAGCAATGCAAAGATTACCTTCCCCACACTGTTTCATGAGGGACGTTAAATAAATAAACCTTAGCCTGACACCTGCTCAGGTGGTAAATTTTACTGAAATGGAAAGAAACACTACAACCATAAAGATGCTGGTCTGGAAAGCAATGGAAGAAAAGAGAGGTGCACAAGGGCTGAGTTACAAACAGCCCATTGCAAGACAAAGTCAGTCTATGCAAGGAAGAGATGAAGTTAAATGGCCTAAAAGGAACTGTTGAAAGCAGGCAAGGAAGGATCTCATTTTATGTAAGACTTGTAAGCATTCTGTGCTTTTTGGTTTTATTCTCTTTGTTACATAGGTTATGTAACTTGGGATGAATGAATAAACCTCACTTTATGTGGGACAATCTTGTGGTTGGTTGGTTGGTTGGTTGGTTGGTTGGTGAAAAACTGTTTCATCACACATTTATTTTTTGAAGGCTCATGGGCCAAAACTGATTTGGCCTCAGTCTACAGGTTTTAAAACCAGCAAGATTTCAGCCTAATGATGCATTCAAAAGCGGCTAGGTGGTGCACCTTTACTCAGAATGAAGTGCAGAAAACAAGATTTGTCATTAGAAGGTGCACTCAAGAGTAATTAAAATGAATTTGAAGCATAGCCCTCTCTGGTACTATAACATCTGTTTTGTATTACCATGTATTTGGAGTAACAGTTGGTCTTTGCTCTTTATGGCTTTTATAATGAAGTGAACCTTAAGAACTAATTCCTAAACATCACTGGTTTGGATTCCTAAGCATGCTCAATTATAAGCTTTCTCATAGCCAGAAAGAATTACTATCTTCTTATTATGCATAAAATACAGAGATGGAGGGTACTACCACTTTTTGCCAAGAAAGAATGTTTTAAAGGAGAGATTCATATATAATTTATACTGCATGCGACAGCTGCAACTGTAAAGCAGCAATAAACACTTAAATCCTAAACACCCTGTCTTTGGCTAACATGAGGTGGGAATAAGCTATCATTTAATCACATGAGTTAGATTAGGGTATACTCAGCTAAATCTAAATATTATGAAATAATGCTGATTGTCAGATGGTTCTAAATTGATATACATTTTTAAGCCAGTTCTAAGCAGTATTTGATTTGCATCTTTTATCTAATTTGAAAATGACCAATGGGTTTCTTGAACTATGAAAACCTGTTGTATGCATGGCTCATTGTAGAAAGCTTTATATTTCTAGACTGTGCTGGGCATCCACCCATATAACTTAAATACAATGTTTCACACAACATTTTTGAAAACTAATGAAATTCAAATGTAATCTCTTGAAATACGGGGTACAGTACAATGCTTCTGCTTAAGGAGTTACAGTTCATGTTTCAAAACACACAAATTTTTGAAAAAGAGAAACGAGGAAGAGGAAAATGAAGTCATAATTTTAAACTGATTTACTTCAGAGCTTTATTTTATATTCACTGAACTTCACAGCAAACTCCCAGTGGCATCAGTTACTAGATTAGATATTAAGTGACACCTCTACACTCTGCAGTTAGACTGCCAAAGTCACTGTGGTTTCCTACACTGCTTTTAATCTTTATTGCATTATTTCTGACCACTTCTTATTGATATTCCCCAACCATGAATAATAGTTTCCCAATTTGTAAATCACTGAGGTCACAGAGGCTTAGTTTTTAAATAGTATTACTCTGCATCCATTACCAGCTAATCTGTTCCTCTTTTTCTATTACATTCAGTACACCTAGCACATGCCATCATCACACATTTTAAGGAGCTTCAGATGAATATTTACTTCTTGCATTGCTTTGATTTTTTTTAATTTAGATTTAAAATTTGTCATCGGATGTAATTTCACAACTACAGGCTAGGTGGAGAATGGATTGACAGCAGCCCTGAGGAGAAGGACTTGGGGGTGTTGGTGGATGAGAAGCACAACATGAGCTGGCAATGTGTGCTTGCAGCCCAGAAAGCCAACAGTATGCTGGGCTATATCAAAAGTAACGTGACTAGCAGGTCCAGGGAGGTGATTCCCCCTCTCTACTCTGCTCTCGTGAGACATCACCTGGAGTACTGCATCCAGCTCTGGGGCCCCCAACATAAGAAGGACATGGAGCTGTTGGAGTGAGTCCAGAGGAGGGCCATGAAGATGACCAGAGGGCTGGAGCACCTCTCCTATGAAGACAGGCTGAGAGAGTTGGGGTTGTTCAGCCTGGAGAAAAGGCTCCGGGGAGACATGATTGCGGCCTTCCAGTATCTGAAGGGGGCCTACAGGAAAGCTGGAGAGGGACTGTTTACAAGGGTGTGCAGTGATAGGACAAGGGATAATGGTCTTAAACTGAAGGAGGGTAGATTTAGATTAGAAGTTAGAAAGAAATTCTTTACTGTTAGAGTGGTGAGGCACTGGTACAGGTTCCCAGAGAGGTTGTGGAGGCTCCATCCCTGGAACTGTTCAAGACCAGGTTGGATGGGGCTTTGAGCAACGTGGTCTAGTGGAGAGTGTCTCTGCTCGCAGCATGGGAGTTGGAACTAGATGATCTTTAAGGTCCTTTCCAACCCAAACCATTCTATAATTCTATGGTTCTATGATCCTCCTCTCTTCTGCTCCCTCAGAAACACACTACAAGTGACCAACAGAAAAAGAGAACACAAGAAGATTTAAGTTATATCTGAAACCAGTCTAGAAATTACTCCAGAATCTCAACTGGACCTAGATACTGTCCCTTTTTAGATAGCTAAAACCGGCTAAAACCAGCCATATATATATGGCATATATAACATTAAGGAGATGCATATGAATGCTGGTTTAAAAGAGCATAGTGTTTTCATTAATTAATACATGGCCTTATGTAAGTGACCAAGTTCTTCCCTGAGTTTATACTTAAAATGTGGGATAACTTTCAAATAAGCTGAGTATGTTTTTTGGATATTGCCTACATACTATAGTGTATGGATATCCATCTAATTTAGTTACAAAAGAGCTGTAGTTAATCTGAAGGAAGAAATAGTCTGAAGAGACCAAGATTGGCAGAGCACATGCAACGAGAAAAATGTTGTAAAGGATTTTAGATAATTTATCATCCTTACCTAAGTTTTTCAATTAATAAAACAGCTGAGCAAATAAAGAAAACAGCAATTACTGCTTATGAAGTGCATTGGTGTGAAAAGCTAAGGAAAGAATCAGTAAGCACGTAGATTTCATCTTTCTGTGAAAGCAGAAAGAAATATAAATTTATGCACAAACAGAAATGAACTAAAGTATAGAAAGCACACAAAATTTCTTCAGTGAAGCCAGGTAGTATTAGGATCTGATCATAAATCACAAAGAGTACATATACATAATTAATTATATTACAGCACCTTTTCTGGAAATCTAACACCCAACAATAATTGAATTAGACTGGTTAAAATGAGACATCTAATAAAGTAGAAAGCAGATTGTAGAAAATATAATTATTTTGTTAAATAAACCCATTAATTCACATCACTCAGTCTGGTATAGAACTCCCAAACTGAAGACATCACCAAATAGTCCAGTGATCTCTTAGCATTTCACTTAGTAGGTGAGCTATGATTTACTACACTGACCATTCTCATAAAAATCCAAAATTCTTAGAAGTCTTGCAATTCAAGCCTCCTTGCACGGTTAAATCTCAAGATATTTTTCATTAGTTTTCATTGCCACACTTAGCAGTAAAGACTAATACACAATGCTTCCTTCCCCAACAATGCATTCACCAGCTAAGAAAGTGCTTTTATGACAAACTGATAAACCAAACTCTTTCTGCTGTAAAATAATTGGTGCTTCAAAATGCTGTCTGCATAAGGTGTCTGCAGTACAAGGAAATCAAAATCCTAACCTTTTGTGAAAAAAATTAAAAAACACCTCTTCAAGAGCTAGACAGTTTGCAGCATGTACTAGATGCATATACATACTTCAGTTAATTGCCCAATATATTGCTTTAAGTTCTGAGAGGGGTTTTTTTGCTTTTATTTTTAATGTGTTCTACAAAACTCTCCCTACTGGGGACACTGCAAGTGAGCAGACATATAGAGTTATGAGCAAATACATTGTATTTTAGAAACCAAATTTATGTATTCAAGTCAGGGAAAGTTGTCTGGATGTGTGCTATAAGATTAGAGATTTGCAGCTGAGTTTTGTAGGACTGCACCAAACAACACATTTGATGGAGGTCACAGAGTTGGTGAAAAAAACCCTGGCTTTTAGGGTTTTCAACCTAAAATGGGCAAGAAATATGAATAGCAGCCTTCTACTGATGTAGATAGATAGCCAGAAGTTATCTAATGGACTGCACGTGGCTCTCTGTTCTAATTCAGCAGAAAACAAATCCTCTGAATTCAGGATGCACATCAGAAGTACACAGTTTCCTCAGGAGAGACACACCTTTCCTGTTTCTATTTCATCTTCCACTACCATCACTACGTGACAAACATAGGGAGCTTACTTGCTTATGTGTTTTTTATCTGCCATACATTTATTTCTATGACAACTTCACTAGAATAAAAATCTCATTCTTTTCCCTTTAATTTTGTTTATACTCTTTGCTCATTGTATTCCTTTATAGAAGTTCATTCCAGTCTAAGCCTCTACAGCTAGAAAGATTTCCTCCACCATGTTTTCTTATTGTGAAAATGTCTTCTCCTAATGATAATTTTTTTCGCTCCAACTTTCTTTGCAACCCAAGGTTTCATTTCAAAAGCATTAAAGCGTGCTAACACAGAGTTGAAAATAAACAGACAGTCAAAGCAAAAAAACATCCCACAGAATGCCATGATGCCTAGGACACCTGCATGATTATACAGAAACTTCAATTTCTATCTGTTCTGCAGATAGATAGAATTCTGTGGATAGGTTTTAAAATGAGAAACTTCTCTCAAGCATGTCATTGTAAGAAGCAACAGTAATAACACCCACCCTAATTCAGCAACTGTTTATAGGTGCAGGTCTGTCCCACGCTTGCTTAGAGCTCCTTTGACTCTCAGAAGTGCTTAGCACGGATACTGCGTCTTATACTTGCTCAGCTAACTACAAGTCCAGAGCCTTTGCCAGTAAAATTCTTCAAAGATGTCAAGAAAAAAAATCCTTGCCTTACTTAAAGTACTGGCAGAAATCCCACCAATTTTGCTTAAAACAGGATTTCACCCAAAAGGTGGCAGTTAGGAGGTTAAAGAGCAATGGTATAAGTTTCACTCACTTAAATCATTCTGTATTGGTAACATGCTAGTCCAAAACAATTGCATGCTTTTACTTTCTGATACCAAAAGACAGTATTAGTACAGTGTCCTCTGAAGTCTCAACGGTCTGAGATCACTCTTGTTGGAAAAGTATGAGAGAGGAAAGAAATCAAACAGGCATACTACTTTACTGTGTCATAGTATTTTATTCACCATAATATCTTTATACCTAAACACTCTGTAATGCTGGTATTGAAAAATGGAAACATCTTTGCAATTACCTTCTCTGAGGAACTGAGTTTCAGACCTGACATGATTGTTAAGTCTTCGCTGTGGTCATTAATAAAAGCATAAGATAATTTAGGATGAACTCATTTTAATTATACTTTTGTCTTTTCCTGAGGGAAAAGATTATATTGTGTTTTGTTGTGTCAGGAATGGTCCTAGTGGTGGTGTGCAGCATAGAAAGAAAAGCATTTCTTAAATTTCAAAAGGAAAAACCATGACTGATCAATCACCAAGTTTGAAGAAAACAGGCATTGGGGAATATGACAACGGCAAAACCAGGCTAGGAAAGGTTTAGAAATGTCTTTTGTGATAGAATTCTTGATTGCTATTTTGACTCTTCAGTTCTCCACCATAGCTTTTTTAACATTCCTAAACATTCAGCTTGTTATTAGAAAAGACATAGTGAGATTAAATTTCGCTTTTAAATCACTGATTATTTTTTTAACCCCAATTTGATTTATTTTTCAGAAAAGGGAGAATACTTTGGGTTTTTTTAAGGTTACAATTATTTTGATTTTATTTAAAACATATACCAAAATGTCACATGTCTAGTTTTAAAAAAGGATTATGAAATGCTTCCATAAAGCAAAGGGACCAATCTCCAAACCCTGTTGTTACATGAAAAGGAACAAAAATGCAAGTGGCAGTAAATGTCTTCTTGCTTTAATTGTTTCACTTGAAGGTATAGGCAAAGGAGATAATCTATTACATAGCACAAGTGGTTTTGAATAAACTTGTCAGATCGCTGTACACATAAAATTCCTTTCAGTATAATTCTGGAAAGGAAATTGAGGAGAAAGACACAAATCTTCAGTGATATCAAGATGGTTATTCAATATATCTGTGTCTAACTTGTATTTTAAACTGTAGGATGAATGAGCAACTGAGGCAATGTTACAACGATGATGGCTAAAGACATGCAAGCTTTTAAATAGGATTGATGCACGTGCTATAATGAATGAGGATAGACAAGATTTTCCCTTACAGTGCAGAACATCTGAATTCAGGACAGTGATAGCTACTATTTTGAGAAAAGCACAAACACTGCTCCTCACACAAAACAGATCATTATTTCTGAGGACATGAAAAATTGCTTATCAACTTTTTATCGTCAAAAAATGTTATGGATCCAAAAGTCACCACAGGAAAACATACCAACAGCATTGCTGATCCAAAAACTTTATGTTGAATAGCTTTATATTTAAGACCTCACAGGAGACTGATACTAAAAAAGCTTTTGCTAAATTTTAGTAAATACCAACATTTTTTTTCTTCTGCATTACCAGTTGAATTTCCTTCTACATTTTCTTCAGGATGAGTATAAATTGATAACACACTCAAACCCAAACTTTAAGGAAGTAATAATGGAGATAAACCCTCATATTAAAGAAAGTCAGTTTCATTGTTCTTAAATTATAATGAAGTGCGTAAAGAAATCCTGAAAAGAATGTCTTGAAGAAGGGTTTTATAAATAGGAGTGAATCTTCTTAACAGGCAGAAATGAAGTTTTTCAGTAAAAGAAGCCACCTCACTAAACACATTTTTTGTTGGCAGCTTTCTGCAGGTTTTACTGGGAAAATGTCGTTAAAATCTAAATCGAAATTTACATTTTATTCTCACCCCACCCCACCCCACCCCCCAAAAATAGATACTTCACTGCCTGCTCCCGAGGTAAGTGGCCCAGAGAACTCAACGCGCCCTACAGACGTGCACCACGATGGAGCTGGCCGTCTTTGGGGTCAGCCAGCTGTAGACTGAGCCCTTCAGGGAGCCACTGCTCAGCAGCCCAGGGGCATGAGCCGCTTTGAAGCTTGGAGAGACCGCAGCTGCGTGCGCCTGGGGACCCTTAGCCTCCTCGATGCTGGGAACAGAGACAGGCAAGCTATTTGCTTCCCGGGTGGGACTCAATATTTCTTGTGGAAATGAGTCGCGGGGAGGGGTTTGGCTCGGGGTGCACATTTCCCTGCCCAAGAGCGAGTAGATGAGGCTGGAATTAGACTTCATGGCTGCTACAGAAAGCCTGGCTTGAGACAACATGGGGAGCAAGGACTTCCTGATGTAGTGACTGTTTTCTGTGGGGGTGATCTTTTCTTTCTCCAGATATTCTGATTACTTCTTTCTAAAGCAAATCCAAACACTTTGCATTTCTTATGTGATCAAGTATTCTGCTTTAACTCCAGCCCCTGACACAGACACCACTGGCTCTGTACTGCTCAAAATCTTCTCCAGGTATGACTGTATAGCCCCCATTAAGTAATATACGAGTACCTTGTGAGACATACTTAGTTTATACATGAATTTCTTTCCTTGCCACTTTGTGTAAAGATGACAACATATTATGAAACTTGAGTTAAACTGCTAGAGAAATGCCAAGCTGAAACCATGAATTTCACAAGCTTGTACAGATAGGCAGATTGAGTGCCCTAGGAAGAGCTATGATATGTATATATGCCTCTAATTATCAAATCAGAGCAGGTAACATTTTCAACAGACAGTGGGGCAAATCTCACAATCTGAATACCAGAAGGACACCTTGAATGAGATTTTTTTGAGCTAGGAAAATAAAGAATAAAGCCTGCAGACTAAATGGTCTGACAGACCATACTGAACTGAAATACTAAAAAAACCAACCAAACAAACAAACAAAAGAAAAACCCGAACGAAAAAAAGTTACAGTGACTAAGACTGGAGCTGTAATACGACCACATTATCCTACCGTAATTTTAGTATGAATGAAGTGGTTCAATCTTAAATTCAGAAAATAATAGCAGTCACTGTAAGTAGGAAAAAAGGGTGTACTTCTTCCATCCCTCCAAAAAAAGGTTTTGGTTTTGTGGGTTTTTTTTAACAGAATTTTTCAACATTTGCAATGCTATATTATGTAGTAGATGAGATTCATCATTTGCCCTGATAAACATGTTTGTTTGCAATTAGAAAAACTAAACTTTCCTTAGATTCACTTATGAATTCTGTGGCAGGGAAAAATCAAAGTGCAAAATGAAAGCACATATTGCATGCCATCTCTAGAAGCAATTTCAAACAAATGAAAGTACAAGATTATGTTGCTATAGTTCTAATTTTAAAGCTAGAACTACACCTTGAATACAGCTGCTGCTACAGAAATTACTGAATGCTGCCTTAGAAGATATTATAAAGAAATAAGCATACCAAATGTGTTCATGTTAAATTAAGAGAAATGTTAATCTTTTAAAAGAGAGAAAAGCTATCCTTGAAGGTTAACTTCAATGAATAAAAAAAAATGTACCCCATCTTTTATTTTTTAATAACAGTGAAATAATAATTTGCTTATGACTTTCTTTTTTCATCTTTGAGCCTCCTTCTCAAATGTGTTATTAGGTCTTACATGAGCACCAACAACAGTGAACACTACAATGCTTGTTTTAGTAACAAAGCTAGAGGTTTCCTATGATCATAATTTCCAAAATAGTATTAGGAGTCTGTAACATGAAAATATCACAAAACTAGAACATAAATGTTCACTTCTAACCATTGTTGCCTAAATGAAGCCTATCTGCTTACCAGCAACTCATTAGTTGCAACTTTGTGACTTTGCAAGGCCTCAGAGACTTTCTCTGAAGGGTATCAGAAAGAAGATGTACAAACCAATGCTACTGACATGACAGGAAAAAAAAAATACAAAAAAAAAAAAATCACCTGACTGAGGAACAGGAGATTCAAACAAGTTGTTCATTTCACCATCACCAATATAACAAAAAATTAGACTTCCCTGATTTTCAATTTTCTTGGAATTTTCCTCTAAAAAGGACATGCAGTTGATCAACACAAAAATATGTGGAGGAAAGTAAGGAAGACTAGAAGACTTTATGGCCCCAGTGACTTTCTAAGAAAACTGGAGAGAACAACAGTACAGGCACAACCCCTGCCTGCACACATATGCAAGATCATCCCATGAGGATGGAAAGTTCAAAAGAGAATTGGGTTCCATTTCTTACTTCTTGACTAGCCAAGGCCTCAGTTTCATAATAAATCATGTTACCTACTGAAAGTACTATTTTTATCATATAGAAAGTATTCTGTTTGGCACATATTCTTTAGTAAATATTATTCTGCATGCTAAAAATTCTTTAGAAACTGATAGAAATGTTAGTTTTCAAATAACGGTTGAAACATGGGGAGTCAATCCAGATTTTAGACATGTAAAATGTACAGGAGTTAAGTGTTCCCAAAGCCAAGAACAAAAAACGCAACCTAAAATCTAAATTATTAAGTTTAATAACAGAAACTTTATGGAAACATAATCTATAATAGAATCTACTATAGTCCATGTCAGCAGATTAAAATATTTTAACACAAATTGAACTGACAAATAAATCTGTCTGATAAAGAATTAAAATTAAAATTGTAATCTTAGTAACAGTTGCATGTAATTTGCATATATATTATTCATTTCCCAAGCAGGTTTCATTGACTAAAAGTAGAGGGTTTTAAATGTAAATGTATATGTTTATGTATATGTTTGTATGTACACATAAAAATCCCTTAGTAGTAATATGTTAGTAAAAAATACATAAAAATTGGTTATTAAAATAGTTTAGTATTAGGAATATAATTATGTAATAAATCCCTAAAAGTAATATTACAAGTATCATTAAATAGGAATCTCTAACTACCTAAAAGAGAAAGGTTAGCTATATTTGCAAGGTTACAAACTAATATATTCTGCTAACACTATATTACTCTTGTAGGGAAGAAAGAAGTTATAAGTAATTTTTTTAGAAGAAAAATGGAACAAAGTTATTAAATTGGCTATGTTATATTCTTTCCCTTCCTCCGCTAGATCTTGCTTCTTGTAATATTCTAGCTAATGCTCCAAGATACAAACCTCTATGCAATTACAAATAGTGTCAGCTGGCAGTTATCTGAGTGAAGCAGATAATCCTGGTTCACTTCTATTACAGCCTGAAATCTATTTTTTCTTTTTCTTTTTTTTTCAATCAGATGGTCTGTGTCATCTAAAGAAAACAATGTGATCACATAGGAATGAAAATCATGATGAAACATAAGGCATGGCAAATGAAACAGACAGGTTCCTCATTTATGAATATTTTAAAACAGCATGACTACACAAGCAACGTCTTTCATGACTTCCACAACTTTTCGTATTTCTCACTTTTCCTTTCTTCTCTTTGTGTTTTCTTCTCTACCATGTCTTTATTACTAAAACAAAAACCACTCAAAAACCCAACAAAACACCCCAACCCAGAACCAAAACTGTATTTTTGTAAGAGTTGCTGTTTAATGCCAGTCTTACACTCTGCTTAATAGTACCAGGTGCTTGTTGGCGAGCTATTTTCATGAGGCAAAATTTGCATATGCCACATACAAATAAGAGAACTCCAGCAATTAATCATCCTCTGAAATGCTGCCTTTGTAAGTCAAATAACAATTATTTAGACATAGTCCAAATTGGTGCGTTTTATGGGAGATACCTGAAGCAAAAGCTTGCAAGGGGTAATGAAACCAGTCACTTATGTCCTTCTAATGATAGGATAGACACACTGTATTCTGCTGCTATTGAAGAGGTTGAAGATGCCGATTAAAAGTTTAATTCTATTGAAGTGACAATAGGATTTCCAATATTAAATAACCAATCACTTAACCATTCTACTTTCATCTGTTGTCTTTGCAATGGAAAATAATCTTGAGACCCTCATACACCTCATCATTAAAGATATCAGAAAAGTTCTGGTGTTGTAACACCAGCCTATCCGTGCACAACAGAAGAGAAGCACATCCTGCTTATTCCGTAAATTTATTTTAGCACATAACTTATTTCTTGAAGCAAAGTTTTCTCTGTTAATGTAAATGACCTTTCCGAAGCACTTTTCTATAAAACTGAAAGGTATTTTATACAGTGAGTGACATAATAGTGAAAGTACATTGCAAATCACAACATAATAGCATGTGTTGTTAGTCATGAGATTAACCAAAAAAGTCATGCAGTTCTCCAGTCTAACACAACTAGCTATAAACTTTCCAGAAACAACTGATATGACATAACTCCTGACTGGGCAAGCACTCAGTCTTGATTTTAAATTTCCCAACAATGAAGAAAAAGAAAATGTTGGAAATTGTTCTAATCTGAAAATCAGATGCTATTAATCTATTTTAACCATTTTATCAACTGTCTTTTAAATGTACAATGTGCAGAAGTATCAGGTAAGGAAGCAACCAGAAATAGGAGTTCATTACAGCCTAATTCACCATATTTCTCAGTGTGTAATTTGAGGTAAATTGGGAAGCTTGGTAAGTTGGTATGCACAGAAATCAGTGCAATCACGGTATCATTTACTTTTATGTAAGCCAATACATATGTGATTGATATAAGGACCACACATCATGAAAACTTTACCTAGTGTGTACAATGTTTAGAAACTAAAGAAATACCTTGTCATAGTGCATTCAATACCATTGGTACTGGGATTTAGTGATATATGTCCCATATAGAGAGTATTCTGGAAATAATAAATCGACTAGGTTTCTAAAATATTTAAGAGACAGGTATGACACAGAGGATTTGCTTACATAATTTAAGACTATTTAAGAGAATTTACTGCCATCAAGCATTCCACCACAGAGAATACAGATTTCTTCCCCTCCCCTCTATCATAACTGTGGAAATGTTAAGGCCTAGGAGTATAAATTTAATGCTACGTTCTAAATGCTTTTCAGTTACTTTCTACCACTGCTAAAATATACTGAGGTGACATTTATCTAGAGGACAGATATAAATGTAGGTTGAACACAACATGTTTCAGAAGAAAACATGAATTTCAATGTGGGATAATACGATAAAAAAGTGCATCTGAAACAGTGAGAATAAGCCAAAATATTTTATGTGGTTGATCAACAGGAAAAGACAACAGAACTCTCCAAATGGTAATGTCAGTCAATTTTATAGCATACTTATAACCACTGTATTTACATAGGGCTTTACATCTGAAAACCCTTGTTTTGAACTACCTGTGTGACAGTTGTGATTCTTACTGATGAGTAAGTCTGATGAAAGGAAGTCTGAAGATTCAGCAGAAACTTTTTGGTTTTAGTATAGAGGAATTATATATATCCTTCAAGTTTGATTTTAAATTCAGTATATTTGCCCTAAAATTCCTCTCAGAATGCTGTTCCAAAACTTTTAATGGTTACAAAATTTGTCAGCTCTAACACATTTCTGATCAATTTATAGCCACTTATTCCTGTACTAGTATTGCCTTTGTAAATTATTTCCTTGTTTCCTTGATGTTTACCTTTTGGGCAGCAAATCATATAAATACTTAACCTTTAAGACGACTAACGACTTAACTATTTCTTCTCATATGAAGATCCCAGACAGTCCTTTTGACCTACTCAGTTTAAGTTAATACTTTTTATTCTGAAAACCTGTAATTGTACATAATGTTCCAGATAACACCTTGCTAAATCTAACCTCATTCTATCTAGATTTCCACAGTATCTCTCTTTCTATCATGGCAAAATACAGCAACATCTACACTAGACAAGAGATTCATGCAGTCCAACATAAACTTCACAATTTAGTATCTTATCTTTAAAGAAAATCCAAAAGAAATTTAAAGAGCAGTGTAAGAAAGTGCAGGTTTCTCAGTGGATGGCATCTTCCCTGAACATGCAAAGTTGTGTCTTGTAATTTTGTTTTCATCTTAACTCAGAAACTGTGGGAGGTGTTATGAAAAGAAATTATCTCTTTTTGTTTTGAGCTGTCAAAAAAGTATTTGGCTGCAATTTAAAATCTTAACATAATGCATTCCATGTTATAATTACGTATCATTCATGTTCAAAAACAGCATTCAGTCTCTTGACACGTACAAGGTTAAGTTCTCAAGTTTTTATATCACAAGAATATGAAATTAAAGAGATCTAACCTAGTACTGCATATTATCCACTTCTCTCCAGACATTAAAAATAGATCTAATAATATTTGGTTACTTTCTTATGACATAGTAGGTAGTTACAAACTTAAGATATGGGGAAGACCTTTCTAATGCATTTATTTTATTTTGAAACAAAGCACATTTTCATAGGCAGACAACAGCAGAACACACAATACAACTTAAATAATCTATTAATAATATTTAACATCAAGTTCACTCATGAAACATGTGTATTAAGTTTTGAATTCCCTTATATTTCTTTAACATTATTATGGTTAAAACGAGTTACTTAAGGCTTATAATGTGTTTTTACCAACCCAGCCTTTTTTAGCTTGATTTTTTTAAGACAAAAAAACCAAAAGACCAAAACATAAACTGAACAGGAAGGACTAGAGAAAGCAAGAGAAAAAAAAATTTATTTTTAATGTAGCAGGTTAGAGAAATGCAATATATAAGCACTTTTTAACTTTCTGCTCACAGAAATATATCTCTAGTATGACCTTGAAAACTTAAATGTGCCATCAAAATAATTATAAAAGTGAAATCTATGAAATTAAAAAAAAATATTTATGTATGTTACGAATTTTATCTGCAACAGTGACAGATCTATAACTTTTTAAAATTTTTCAGTTTCATATTTTTTTCTTCAATTCTGTGTTGCTGATGAAGGCTCACCTAAACACCATTTTCCATATTATTTCCCTTTGCTTCTGAAGACATATCTAAAAAAGTATAAACTGCGTGGGAATATCAATGCCAAAATTTCCATACTAAAATTTAAAATTGAGAGTCACAAAACTGTTTCAAGTTTCTATCCAAGTAAAATTATGTAAAAGAAATAACTAGATACACATTATTGACCAATGTTCTACATTACATTTCCAGATCTCTACTAGAACATACTAATGGTATAGATCAAACACTCTCTTCTCACTCCCCTATACTTTTCTTTCCCAATCCTTCCCATATTATGACAAACATTTCCTAGAGTAACATTTCTAGGGCTACTTTTAGAAGGCCCAACTACCTCTGTAGCAGGGAAAAAAAAGCACAAATCAAAACAAAAAAAAGTATTACCTTTTCATATATTTGGACAAACAAATATTGTGTGTGATTTCTCTTATGTACAAGAAAAATAAATCAAAGAAACAGAGCTTCTGAAACAAATGCTTTCATTAAGTGAAGTAGAATCAGTATGACTCCATTAAATTTACAAATTAGTAACAACATATAATTAATATTGAACTAACACAAAAACTTCTCCATTTTCTCTGAGTGAGAGGAATTTAACTAATCTTTTCAAAGAACTGAAAGAATTTGTTACAGAATTGTGGTAGGTTTAACCAAAGCTTTGGTTTAGCTATTCTTTAGCTTAATTGTATTCTAATGTAGTACAATACAAATGACTGAATAAGATCAGATTGAAAGATAAACATGTCCAAGCTCTTTTTGGTTTTGTCTGGGGTTTTTTTGTTTGTTTAGGAGTTACAAAGCACTAGAGACATTTATTTTATGTTTTGTGACTAGGTATGATAAAGAAGATAATCTGAAAGCTAAGGAATGGAAAAAGGGAAGATGAAAAAAATAGATGGGGTAAAAAAAATGGGGTAAAAAAAAAATTGTAAATCTTGTTTATATTTTCCAAGCAGTAAAAAAATCATTTATGATTGAATAAAAAGAATTTTAAAATGCTAATGCAAATTACTGAAACCATTCAAGATTTATATAATCTTTACACATAAACATGATTTAAAATTTTCAGTATTCTTGTAAAAATGTTTTCAATCAGATCTGTTTATCTCATGAAATATATATTTTATTGATGTGTCACATGATAGTAAAATTAAGCCTAACCTCATCAAAACTTTACAGTCTTAGGAGATGTTTTCATTTTTTATGAAATTGTATCTGGCACTAACTTCCTAGTATGTCACATATATATTTTCCACACATATATTTTCCAGAGTAAGAGAACTTGAAACAAGACAGCATCTAAATTCATAAAGACTCCAGAATAGAACAGAAATTATATTCTCAATATCATTCAAAAGCCATTATTCAGAAACATATTCTTAAAACAGCTCCAGAAGAAGGTAGAGGAAATGTTTCAAAAATCTGGATTTATCATCCATCATGCAGTATTTTTATTACATTATATTCAAAAGCCCTTTGGACTTCTTCCAAAATTACTAGGTTAAATTTATCCTGTCACAGCTGTCTCATTATTCTAATACAGATATTTTCTTTAATATATCATTCACCAAATATTGGAACAAGATGTCCAGGATATCCATATAATCACTAACATTTTACTTACTGTGTAACTAAACTGAGTCTTGTTAAAGCTCAGGCTTCATTAAATAACTACTGCCATACCAGCTCAAAACACAAGATAAAAGCTATGCCTGTCTGACAGTTATGAAAACACTGTGAACAAATTTCTGATGTAAAGGAGTAGTCAGTCACTTTCACCATCCCTGTAAGGTTACTTATTCCAAAATATTACATTATTATTGATATTATTATTATTTCTACAGAGAAGGACCTGGAGTCCTGGTGAACAACAAGCTCTCCATGAGCCAGCAGTGTGCCCTTGTGGCCAAGAAGGCCAATGGTCTCCTGGGGTGCATGGCCAGCAGGTCGAGGGAGATTATCTTCCCCCTCTATTCTGCCCTGGTGAGGCCACCTCTGGAGTGCTGTGTCCAGCTCTGGGCTCCCCAGGTCAAGACAGACAGGGAACTACTGGAGAGAGCCCAGCAGAGGGCTGCAAAGATGATGAGGGGACTGGAGCATCTCTCGTATGAGAAAAGGCTGAGAGAGCAGGGTCTGTTTAGCCTGGAGAAGACTGAGAGGGGATCTCATCAATGCTTATAAATATTCAAAGGGCAGGTGTCAAGAGGATGGGGCCAGACTCTTCTCAATGGTGCGCAGCAACAGGATAAGGGGTAACAGGCACAAACTGGAACACAAGAAGTTCCATCTCAACATAAGGACAAACTTTGTCACTTTGAGGGTGACCGAGCACTGGAACAGGCTGCCCAGAGAGGTCATGGAGTCTCCTTCTCCAGAGATATTCAAAACCCGCCTGGACGGGATCCTGTGCAACCTGCTCTAGGTGATCCTGCTCTAGCAGGAGGGTTGGACTAGATGATCTCCAGAGGTCCCTTCCAACCCCTACCATTCTGTGATTTAAAGAAATAAAACAATAAAATCACAAGTATTTATTTTGCATCAGAAACTTGACCAGGTTATCATGTCACTTACAATTATCAATTAACAGATCTTTGCTTTTTAAGATTTCTGATTTCTAGGGTCAGGCTTTTTAAAACACTGGAAGTATTTTATTTTCTTTAACAGTACTCATGACATATTGTGCATTTGTATAGCGTTTCCTTTTCTTGTGTGAATGAGTGGTTTATAATAAAATGCTAAGATAAAAATAATAATAAAAAACCCCCTTCAATCAAAAAAGTAATATAAAACCCCAAATACTTGGCCTGTGTTAGAATACTAGGCACTGTGAATTAAAATATTTTTGTTGATACTTCCTAGCTTAAAAGTGTTTACAGTTCTGCCTTCTAAATACCTCCCACAGAACACAGATTGATCTGTGAACACCTGAGGTTTGTGATAAATATCTAATTAGAATAAATACACCAGGATAAATCATGCTGAGAGGTCACTGTATTTCCTTCAGCTTCTGTCAAGATCTGAAATGCAAATACGAACACAGTTCATACATTTTATGCCACAGAAGTGTTATAATATAATGACTTAAATTGTTACTGTGCAATTAATTAAAACATATTTTGGCACAGTTATAAGCAAATCCTTGAAAAAAAAGTTTAGCAATGTTTGTATGCCATAAGCAATCATCATGCACTATCTAGAGAGATAGCTCATTTTATTTTTTTATTGAGTAAAACAACAGTAAACATCTTTTTGAGGTGTTGTACATGAAAAGAAACTAAACTTTCTGTTTTGTTCAGAGTGAGCTCATTTACTGTCATCATAAGATATTAACTTATTAGTATTTATTATCCAGATGTTAAGGGACTAAACTGAACAATTAAAAAATTATCCTTCCCCTATTGTAACAAAAGCATTTATTACTGAAATTTAAAACCGTCTTGTGTTTTTTTGTAGGGTTTGGTTGTTTGTTTGTGGGGGGATTTTTGTATGTGTGTGTTGGGTTTTGGATTTGTTGTTTGTTGGTTGGTTGGTTTGGTTTTTTTCTTCCTTTTTGTTTCCTAATTAGAGCTTTATCAAACAGAGCACTCCTCACCTGCAGGAAGAAAGGACTATCTCTACTTTGCACCTCAGGGCACTTCAACAGTGCTGCACACGCAAGAACTTTATTAACAAGGTTACTCAAACACAAATGGTCCACATAAACAAATAGTTGAATAAATCCTTGTGTTTGTACCTGTGCTTCTGAAAAATCTGTAGTAAAGCTCTACCTTGGGAGGAGGCTTGCTGTGAAGGTCCATATGACCCACAGTTTCACCTGTTTTCATAGTCTTAATCATTTCAGATACTGAAAGAATACAATAGGGTTTTTTAAGCAAGTGTCGTAAAAACCTTATGGACTATAACTTCATAAATCTAAAAGTGAGGCAAAGAACATTTCTTTAATTTGATAGCTAGCTTTGAAATATATAATTCTGAATCCCGCTTTTGTGAGAATCAGTGTCTTCAGGACAAGCATGAACAGGGCTTATCAAAATGAGCCATGAAGTGACCAATATCCCTTATTAGGTATCATTTTGAAAATGGTGTAGCTCCTGCTGAATTCAGTTAAAAGTTATAAAAGATTCTCTTCATACACTCTGGGGAAAAAAGCTGTCCTTTATCACTTCAGCTGTCTGTGAGAAAATCAGTTATCTTCTTAACTCTAGCCTGGTACGCAAACCCCAAGATCAACTCTTCTCTCAAAGATTATTCAATTGTATCCTTCTAAAAAACATTAAAAAAAACAAACTTTGTCATAACACTTTCCTCTTCAGAACCAGCAAAAGAGATAATTAAAATATACGATGAAATGAAATATTTACTTTTACATGCAAAAGAAAGCCTGCTGGTATTTTTGACAAGAAAATGCAAATAGGAGGTGAACTGAACAAGAACAGGAGCCTCCTACTATACATCTTCACACGCATGTGATTATCACACAGGTAAGTTTGGGGGGGGGGGAATTGCAGTTGGCATTTTGATTTTGGCTGTAGAAATGTCCCTAGAATCTTTTTGACAGATTCAATTTCCATTGCCTATGGTAGAGGCTGTGCCACTATTTTCTCTTTTTTTTTCTTTCTTTTTTTTTTCTTTTCTCCCCATTGCTTTTATTATCTAAATTAATTAGATAAAACCCATATAGCAGTATTTCTGGCACCTCCACCTTGAACTTCCCAACTGGACTGACCCACAAAGCGTACAAGTGAGCTCTGGGAGCTGTTGGTGATGATGAAGAGTAACAAAAAGGAGATGAAGATGGTCATGGAAAATTGCTGCAGATGCAGAGACTAGATTAACTTTCTTACATGATAAAGGCAGTGCATTTATTTTTAAAGTGGTGAACATAATTTTGTGTATGCTTGTTAATTTACTTTTATTTCAATTCATTGATATGGATTAAAAAATGGCTCAATGATGTACAAAAATTGCACTTATTAACTATCCTTCTATTGACCTACTACATTCTCACTGAGTAAGATTCATCCCACCCATTAATTGGAAGATGTGAGTATGCCATATCATGTATTTTAGCTACTGAGAACAGTTAGACTGTGAAAAGCTGATCCAAAAATCATTCTGCAAGTGTAAAGCAGAGATGTATAGGAAAGACGACTATATATTCATTACTAAGCAATAACCCAGCAATTGTAAAGATTAGTTCACATCCAAGTGAATTCATTGGAAATTTCCTAATTGATTTCACTTTGGAGTGGGTTTTAAAACCAAGAATTTAAAGAGTGGTCAAGCTTTGAGTTTGGGGATATCAACAACAAAGAAAATATTCAAATTCAGTTTAAATTGTGTAATGATTTCTATTGAAAATTGACAGCTGCCAGCATTCCAGAAATTGAGACTGCTAGTTTATGTGCCAAAATAGGATCATTTAGCTGCCGAGATACTTGATAAATCTATCTCTAAATGACTATTTGCTAAATAAAGTACAGATTTGTAATTGTTTAAGATTATATTATTTTTCCCAGCATGAAACTATAAATGCATCGAGATAGATTCACTGGATTTAATCTGATCCTTTGTTTAATGCTATACTGCTCAAAACATTCTAATGATAAGATCCAGCCCAAAGTTACCCATATCTTGTTTTCCTATCGAAATAGCCAAGGAACACTTCATTACAACAATCAAGGAGACTATTAAATGAGTCAAGACTTAATTTAGAGTTTAGACTATAGGAATAATCCTAATAATATTACTTTACTGTCCTTAATGATACCCAACATTATTAACCAGGAATATGTTAAAAGACATTAGAATGCATTGGCTACTCAAGTTACAGTAGAAGTTATCTGAAGATTTCAAAGCTAAGATTTCATTAGGTAACAAATACAAACAAAGGCACTTCAGTTACTTTGGAACTATAAACAGTGACAGAAAACATGTCATGTGCTAGATTAGAGTCCCTAAGTGTAAAACAATTTTTTTTTTTATTACCTCTTCTAGTGATTAGCGTCTGCGGAATAAATTGAAGTTAACAGGATAAACATACAAAACCCAATTTAATATTCATGCATGTAATAATTTTATATCAAATTACAACGGTAATCATGAATGTTAAAGTTCTAATGAAATTATGTTAGTTTTTGTAAATTAAATATGTTTAAGTTTTCAAACAATAATACCCCAATATTTCATATCATACAGCTGGAGATGAGATAGTATTCTGCTAGATTTCTCCAGTCATATTTTTAAGCGATATCTGGTTTAGATGCTAGTTGTTATAGGAATCTTGAGATGAACTTTTCAGTAAGTTGATACCGAATTATTTTTATTTGCAGTTAAGATAGAATACTATTTTTTTAATTATTATTTCTATGTTCCTGGTTTAGTTGTGGTCCCTGAAATCTACTTGCACCTAAGACCTGTGTTGCACTAAATTCCTTTCACTTCAAATCATTCGATACCTAGGAAAAAGGAATTAATATCAAACATGAAATGGTGAGCTTATGGTAAAGCCAAAGTTGCTTCAGAATTATTTCAAAGAAGTCAGGGATAATAGCTTTACAGTTATTTTCCCTGAAAACTATTTTTTGTCACCAGCTTGACTACAGAAATAGTTTCCATAAGTGTCAGAAAACACAGATGGTGTAGTAGAGTGGCTTGATATAAATGTTACCTTGCCTTTCTGCATTGAATTTGCTGGATTCCCAGAATTTCAGTTGCTTTGTGAGAGCTGTAAATAAATAAGTCTCTGGTGACCCTACGATTTCACTTCTTTGCATAACTAAAGGTGCAGTCAAGTTTGATAATCATGACTTGGAGCTGGCCTTTCTTCTACAAACCTGATGGCATAAACCAGATTGATAATAATTTGTTTAACAACTAGGTTAGGACAAGGCTTTAAAAGAAATATATAGACAGTAGTGAACTTATCTCTGTTTTGAGTGTTTCATTGAATTTATGCAAATGGTTTAAGAAGAGTACAGCAAGATTTCATTCAATTAATAACTTTAGACTTATGAAGATTTACTTTTCATAAATACGTCACAATTCATATTAGATATTTGGATTTCACTACGGTATCAGCTCTTGGCATTGCAGCAAATATAATGGCAACTGCTAAAATCAGTGCATGACATGAGGTAACTGTTTTCAGTTGTTTCAGGGACAGCCTAAAACTGACTATTGATGCTTAGGACAGCATTTCAGTAGAACTTTTCTTTAAAGTGTTTAAACTTAATGTCATTACAATGTTTCCAATGCAAATTCATTTTATTCACATACAATTTCAGACAAGCTTTATATTTTCTTTGTTTTGACTTATCATTTTGTCTACAACTTAATACAGTATACATTTACAAGTTCTATGTCTTCTATGTCTCCCCCCCCCTCCCTGCTTGGGAATAGTTGTCCGACTTCTAACAGACTCTGTTCCCGGTTTTCCTTCTCTTTTCATTATCTGTACTAACTTTGCAGGATTTTCTATGTTCTAATTAGATATTATTTGTAGTGCCCAGCTTTTACTTAAAACATCTTTCTCTTACGAGTTTCCATAACCCTAGAAAGCCACTGAAAGTTATCTTACAAATATAGTATTGAGTATTTGACTTTCTCATCATACATAGACTAGTCTCCTCCAAAAATCTTTCTAATAGAGTGTCTATTTCTTGTCCTTACTTACCACATTTCCTGATTTTATGCCTTCCAAGTTTTTCTTAAACCAACATTTCAAAAGATACAACTTTCATTTTGACAGCCTATGAAAGTCTCTGAAATTTCTAATTTCTCAGAGAACCCAATGTTCTCTTAATTAAGTTGACCTAATTATGACAAAAATTAAAGAGAAAATACTTTGTTTTTTGAAGTGTCTTTAAGGCACTTTAGCACTGAGCTGGTATTTAACTAAGGCATTACTGATGAATTCAGGTATTTAAGCCCACCCTAACGGTTCAGGATGCTTTAGGAGCTTAACACCTAGGCACAAGCTAGTTAATTTTCATGGAATTAATCCTTTTATGAAAGCCCTCTGGCTAATATTGTTTCAGTTTAAGGCTTTAAGGAATCTGTTTTGATTTAAATTAAATTAGTTCTTGAGTATTTGAAGTAGTTTTGTTATGTTTTTCAGCTTTCAGGAGTTCCAACCTTGAGTATCTTTTAATAATAGTTATTATAAATTGCAGAAAAGCCTCTATACATAGTTCAAATAATTTACATCTCGAGTTCTATCAATGTTAATGTTAAATAAAAGAAAAATAAATTTGTACTGACTCCCGCCATGATTAACCTGATCTTCACCCACCAATGCAAAGCCTGTTGACATCAGAAAATGCCCTCTACACCTATGGAACCACAGAAAAACCTTTTAGCAGCACCACACAGGGACAACCTGCAGATACAAAATCTTGTTAAAAATGCTAACAGGAATTTGATGATCCATGAGCTAAAAGAAAATTCTTCTTACCATCCCTGAGCTGAGCTAGATCTACAGAGTTGATTAAATGACAACTAATAGTGACATTTTATTTCTTTCTCAAAGAAATGAGATACGATAGATAATACGCAAGGAGCAGATCTGATACTGCATATATAGGACTTTGTTGATTAGGTCTTGGACTGTGTATCAACTTAATTTAACATGGTGCAACTCAATCAAACTGTTTTAACTCAACCAAGCCCTCGAACCAGTTTAAGTCCTTAAAATGGTGTATAATTTCCTTTAAAAGTTTAATGCGTTATAAGTACTGATTCAAGTCCTAAAATGTTTCTATTGACATTTGGCATTTTTCTTTTAAATAGATCTTACAAATATAGAATCATCAGTTATCTACTCATTTAACTGACTAAGCTAGTTTTACTTTTTTTCCCTGTTTATTTCTGATGGTCCTGCATAGCTAATTTGCTGATGGGAAAGCCAGCTGGAACCTCTTATGTTTTATGAATGGTAAGGCAAAACTCTGACCTCAGTTTAAAATGTGCAGGATCACTGATACCAGTAAGAAAATTGGGAACATAATTTAAAGACAAGTGTTCCACAGTTAAAACAGCATAGATAGTCTTGGTTATCAATTTCAGTCACAACATTTCATAGTTTTCTATGCAAAAGGAGTAATCCCACAATTTATTTTGAATTATATCCACCCAAAAAAAACAAACTCAGAAGAAAAGTGAAGCTCCTGGAGGAGAACACGAACTAGTTTGAACAAAAAACGGTGGTCTGCATTGACTGATGCTACCAGCAGTTGCAGGTTTGTACAATGAAATGCATTGAAAAACAAATCAGAACACAGCAGAATTTTTTCTTGGTTTCTCTGCAGGGAAAACAGTTTAAAAACTTCATAATATCAAGTGAAAATTTAAACAGCTTTGAGCAGAAAGTCAATGACATGCAGCAAATATACAATCCCAAAAACGCCGAATTAGGAAACACTTTTGGATGAGAGCCACTTGTGAGCAGGAAATGCTGTCTTAGTAGCTAAAAAAAGTACAGCTTGTATTCAAAATCATTAGCTTCTTCTGAGGACCTAATAAAAGTTGAGACCACAGGACTGAAAAATATAATTCAAAATACCAATGCATAAAAAGACTGAACAGAAGTTCTCTAGTCTTCTTTTTTCCCCTTGAAAACACAGAATTTTCTGATTTATTTTTTTTCTTTCTAATTTTTCCACTTACAAACCTCAGGTGTACCTTATATATTGCACACATGTCAATACCTGCAGAAGACTATGAAGCTTATGCTCATTAAAGAATAATTTGTGCTGTCTCTCTCTGTCCTCCTCTCCTGCTCTCCTCTCAGCCTACAGAGAACCTTCCGCCCCACTGTAGAAAGAGATGACTGAGGAGCTAAGTGCAGGGATGCACACAATTTTTCTAGTCTCATTAAGAAATTTCACTGAAAGCCACAGCTTGCATCGACTCCGTTCACGGCTGAAAAAAATACAGTAGACAAGTCTCTAACAATACTCTTTCACTGGAGCTGTAGCACTGAGGGGGACCAGTCACGTCTACAACCTGCCACATTTCAGTCTCATGAAGAGCTGTAATGCCTTCCTACAACCAACACGCTCAGCAGAGCTCTGTAGGAAATAGTAGGAAGGTTTCTCAGCCATTTGTTGTCACACTTTAGGCAACGGCTAGGAGGCTTTACCAATTTTGTGAGCTGAGGTTAAGAAAAATCAGACATGGGCTGAGGGTTCACAGTATGAACCAGTAAAATATCAGCATGTTTTAATAAAGATTTACAGTGGTGAGAGTTTAAAGTCACAGAATGTAGACAAGTTCTTGAGCTTTAAATAAATTTTTCATGTAATTTTGAGTTAGAACATGACAGTGAGTGTACCCAATGTCTTACAGAACTTAACAACCTACAGCAATTTCCAGATTTATGAGATTTCCCCAATTGTGAACAAATTCTTATGGAATATGCTGTATAGCTGAGCACCATGTTCTCCGAGGGAAATTAACAATTTTAGAGGGCTATTTTTCCAGAAGCAGAAATAGAAGGGAAGATAAAAGATTGCATTAGAAGATTCCAATAAAAATAAATCTGGTTTATTATTTGGATAAACCCTTTATTTCATGGGATGATCATGGGAGAGAAGAAAATATGCTCAGGACTTTACTAACATCCAGAATGCTTCTTTAGTTTAATAATTAACAGTCCTGTTGTCAAATCCCTAACATGCAAAAAACTCCGTGTCTTATTAACCCATTAAGAAGTTCCGGTTAGAGATATAATTTTACCATATGAAAATTGTTTTCCTTGAAAAATGAGAGTCAGGAAAGTAAATTATGCTATTTGTAAAGTCTACAAAAAACGAGTGACACTCTTAGTAACTCTATAGACTCGTGACTATTAGCTAGCATTTTAACTACCAACTTCATATGATAAAAATGTCAGACAAGAATATGTTCATGATTCACACATTTGCACTAAGTTTTTAACCTGTGTAAGTACAGTAATAGTAAAATGACTAGCCTACTGAGGAGAAAGACCTACAGTCACACTAAATGTTAGCTCTTCACTCTCTTATCATGGCATGCTTCCTCTCCTGAGTTTTTGTTTTGTTTTGTTTTCTTTTTTTTAAATAACTCAGACAAATAATGCTTCAATACAGGGTCTTGTTTTCAAGTCTTGTCCCATACTCTGTGACAGTTAAAACATCTTCAGGGAAATTAAAGGAGGTTTAAGAGCCCTTTTTACAGATGAGAACCAAGACACAATATAGCCTTTGCTTTAGTTGCCATGAGGATTAAGTAACTGAGACTTTTGTGGTATTTGGATTCTTTAACGACAGAAGTTCTGCAAACTCATAATTAAATTGCTGCAGTAGATAGCTTTCTACCTCTGCCAGTGGATGCTATCTCCCGTGACCACACATTCCCTCATGACACTTTAGAGAGGAAAACTAGCAGGTTAATCAAATGAACCTTGTTATGTTTCCTTTTTTTTTTTTGACAGTTTCTAGTGTCCAGGCTCATGTGAATAATTCTGAAAGCCTCTTGTTTATTATGTAGTATGAATTTTTACTTAGTTTCCATGCAAAATCCTTAGGATCTCATGACGTGTATTGACAGAAATGCATTTCATATCTTCTGTATTGCTCTCGCTTTCTTTTATAATCTATGTCCTAAATACTTTTTCAGTTACTGTGTTCTAGCAATAACTGTTACAGTGCTATGCATAAGCAACTTATGAAAGTGACAAAGAAAACCCACAAGAAGAAAAATTGATTTTAGGTGTCTGAAAAGCAAACATTTACAAAGATAGGCATAGCGCATGATATTCCATTTTTTCCTTAAATTTAGGAACAGGAAGAGTTCCTGTGAGACCAAGATGAGCTTGAAAATTTCCATCCAGACCACGCCCAGTGCATATTTTCCTTTACTTTTTGCCTAAGTGCATTTTGGTATACGCATGCCTTTTTTCATTGTTGTTCTGGTCTGCCTTTCAGGTCATATAAGCAAGTATTGGAAAAAAAGCATCTTGGCATACTAAAAGGAATGTGAGATACTTATGTAAATATAATTACGATCTTAATTCTGAACACCTTTTTTTTCATGGAGATTTGCATTCCCTTTACAAATAATCACTCATATTCAAGAGGAACTGAGGTAGCATGGATCAAATTTTAGGCCAGACTAACTAAACAAAGAGGAGCAGAGATGGTAACAAAAAATAAGTGCATGATTAAGTGTAAGAACAACAAAATAGCCATTTTCTAAAGCTCAGCTCTTTCATTCTATTCACCTGTTCACTTTCACCTTCTTGCTCACCTCTTCCCCTTCTAGTCATTTGTGAGCCTTCCTCCAAAACAGAAAAGCTTTACCTGGCTTCTTAAACTCTGTTAATGCTGAGCAAAGATGCAGAAGAGAGAGAAGACAAACTGCAAATGTTGGACATATTTTTTAAGCGTTTATAAAATGCTCGCAGTAATTACTTTTAAAAGGGTTGACTTTTTTTTTTTTTT
>VXBL01008159.1:151087-192202 GCA_013400195.1 Aramus guarauna
TTTGGGGTTTTTTTTAAGTAAACCAGCAAGTGCAATGCCAGGAGTTACAGTATTCATTGAACACACAGGTGTGCAACAAGGGACTGGAAAGGCTGGAGAAAGTTTGGGGACCACCACCAGGAGGTTGGTGAAGGAGGAGGGAACCGCAGCCCACCGCCTTTCCACCTTTCCAGTGGAAACTGAAAAGGTTTCTTTTACCACCAGCCACTTTGCTTGCTAATAAGATCCCACCAGATCCCAGTCAGTACAGAGCATCTTCTTTTATCACTCACAATCACCTACCTGAGCTTCTGCAAGAGCTCACCGGCATGAGTGTCTAGAAACCATGTTCGTTTTCTGTTTGGAAAGGGCTATGCTTGTGTATTTCCTTTCCCCTGCCACATTGGAAGGCAGCTGTTATGGCCAACATTCACTATATTCTCATAGATTCCCAAACCACCACAAACACCAGAGAAAAAAAAATGGCTTTTTAAAATAGTATGTTATTTCTGGTCTGAGAAATCACTGGACACTGCAGAAAAACAATAGAGCAAATTATTTCTTCAAGTTGCACTTTAATAATCTTACATATTGAATGAATTAACCCTTAATTGTGTTCTCTATTACTCTTTATGTGGCAATGAGGCATATATATAAAAAAATAACAGGGAAATGGACAAATGCTGGCCTACTAAAAAAAATGTAATTGTATTATCTGAAAAACGGGTGTAGAAAAGTTCTAAAAGTGGAGATTAAAACTAAATTTTATAAGGAGAATTTGAAAAGGGCACCTATGTGTTTTTTTACTTTTTTTGTTTTATAGATAAAATAGTTACTAAACATCTGCAGTTTAGCTAGTTTCAAATATTTTTCACCTAGTTCAGGCCTAAGCTTTATATTTACTCTGATCAAATGCCAAAGCAACATAGTCTTCCTCTGCATACAGAAGACAGGCAAAAAAAACCACCACAGGTTAGATATTACTTGATATTAACAATGCTATTTTTTACTTCCAGGGTAACAATGCCTTCAGGAAACTAGCTAATAGAGAAACATCCAGAGGTTTTTTTCCGGTCCATTAAATCATCACCTTATGATTTTATGGGTGATAAATAAGTTTTATTTTAGACACACTGTCAGGAAGATGTTTATTTGGAAATTCATATTTATATATGCATTCATTGAATAGTAAATTCTAAAATGATGGTACATGCTGTCTGTAATTTAATGAGATGACCTTGTGTTTATGCTCTTTGAAGGGACAAAAGGCAGAAGCTTGCATTTTAAGCTGTGAAACATATGATCACCCTTTTATAAATCATGGTTCCAATACAGTTGCCACTTAACTCCTTGTAAAAGTTCTTCACGCTTTGAAAATTACAGAAAATTACTTCCTCACACCTTCTTTGTGGACTGTATGATTTTGAAGTCAGGAAAGAGAATTTGTTCTCTGTTCTGTCCTCACCAGCATTATGAGGCATGAGGAAAGATCACCTTTACTTTTGTCCTTATATAGGGGCATCACAATACCCATTTTGGAGAGTTTTCAACAATGACACAAAAAATTTTATCACTACTGCAGACAGGACAAGTAAGCAGTTTAAGCTGCTTTCGTGCTGCTACAGGCATCCTTGATCCTCATGCTTGTTCTCCAGAATGCTCCAACCAGCTCATATTTTTCCAATACGACCTTGGTTACACCTTATAAACTCAACACAGACCTAAATGCTTAAGGCAATTGCTTATTTATTTAGGGGTTTTATTTGTCTTTGGCATGGGGTGTGCACATATTCAATGCAACCACAGAAATCTGCATTCAACATGGTTAAACAAAGAAAGGAAATAAATTTCTGTCTGATGAGAAGATCAAATCCTTTCATTGGGTTATGTGATAAAATGAAGGAGGACAGAGGCACATGGGTAAGCGAGGGACCCAAGATGTCACAGGAGATGACCAGCCCCATGGCTGGGGTGGACGCCCGTTGCTGTCAGGCCAGGAAAAGGCTCTCAGGGACCTTTGGGACTGAGGGTGGTTTGGGGAAGAACGTGTGTGGGAAAATAGATGGATAAGGGCGTAAAAGGAACTGGTAACATGAAAGCAGAGGCTCACACAGACTGTGCTTATCTGGTCATGCCCTTTGCCTGATCTGTCCTGTCTTCTTAGTAAACTCCATTTCTAGCTCTTTTCCTGTGTGAGGGGCTCTCTATCTGTGTACCCGTGGGTGTGGGGGTGTCTGAGTGGCAGCAACGGGTGTGGGATCAGGGCTCGCAGGGGTCATGTGCCCACAGGCCACCAGTGGAGGGTGTGAGGGTGTGCATGTCAGTGCACGTCATCCGCAAACATCAGGCGGGACTGACTGGTGATTGGGTAAGTGGCATGGGATCCAGGGATCAAAGAGGCCGTAAGTCTGGGTAAAGAGATGGAAAGACCAGAGTCTGAGATGTGGCTACTGGAGGGGCTGGGCGCTCTGTGCCAGCTGCTGGAGAGACTTGAGAGAGAAGCGTGCGTGTGTGTGCACATGCGTGTGCACGTGCACACACGTGAAGCAACTTGGGTTGAGAAGACCCAAGTCCACTACTGGGTGGTGGGCTGAGTCTGACGCTACGTCTAAAGGGCAGTTACCGGGTGTACGCCTGTTAATGTGTGTGCTGAGCCCTGGTAGTGGCAGGGCCTGGGGGCATGGAGCTCCTGCAGCTTCATCTCTGCCACCTTCAGCTTTCACACAATTTACGCACATCTCCTCTGCATTTGAGATGTGTTTGCTATTACGGCCTTGGAAGATTATCTTTGTTTTTAAATCTTTCAAAACAGAAAGGTTCTACTTGGCAAATAATTGAAATAATTCATTAACCTCTTGGCCTCAATCAACACAAAATTATTCCTATTTCCTCCTCAATATAGCTTTTCTAATGTTCAGACATTTCACTAGATCATGTGTTACAAAGAGGAATGAAGAATAAGCTCAGTAAGACACAACACCAATCTTAACTAACAGATCTTAAAATAAAGGACAGATGGCCTTCCAGTACACAGGACACACAATTTTCTCTCTCAGTTTTTACTTGTGAAAAAAAAAAAAACAAACAACGACAACAAAACCAAACACCTCAAGGCTCATGAACAAGTATAGAAGATTCTCTTTTCAAAGCACACAGGTACCAATTAAATATTCACTTTTCCTTCAAAATCACACTGTCTCAGGAAAGAAGAAATTAATAACTACGTAAGAGCCACCTTATCTTACAGGGTAAATTGTATGTTACTGCTGTTCCACTACTTCCATAACCTAACTTTCTCACTTGCAACATGGTCATCCAAAACAAACAAAAAATCATCCCTTGCTTTTAAGAAGTCATAACATGACAAAAAAAAACACAAAAAAACCCCAAACCCCCCAAAAACCCCCAACCAACAAACAAAACAAAAAACATTCTCCAAGTACTACGGTATTTTATCTGTTCTGGCAACTGTTCCACAGCTCCTGAGCTGTTCTATACCTGGAAAATGATCCAGAATGGAGGACAGAAAAGTTGTAAAATTAAAGCCTCTAATGAGAAAGGGCTGTGCTAATTGCAGTCACAGCTAGGTCCAGTGAATGCAGCAGTGACCCTGATTACCACCAGTGCAGAGTAACTTCAAAAAACACTGGGATTGTTAGACTGCTTCAAGTAGTTGTAAAAGGCTAAGTATAGATAGATAAATTTTATTTATGCATATACATATATCTATATATATTCACACATACATCCCCAGTAAGATTGCAGGTAATCGATGGGAAAAGCTACTAGTAAGCCTATTAAGGGATAAATATAAATTTTTAGATTTATAACATCAATGTTTACATTTCTACCTCTGGTTAGTAAGTAGGCAGTGTGTATTCTCTTTTAATAATTATCCTTTTTTTCCTTTTTATTTTCTGTTTGTTCACAGCAATTTGTTAAATCCATCTAATGAAGAGTCAATGCATTGAATCTCTGATCACAAAACCACAACAACATGAAAATTGTCCCAGAAGGAATAAAACATTTGAACTGCCATATAGATGGTCAGTCAGACCCATATGAAAAGTTTCTGTGCTAAGGGAGGAAGGCAATGATCTGAGGAGGGTGAGAACCTCCAAGGAACGTGAACAAAGATTTAAATTCATAAGAAATTAGTACTCTCTTCAGCTCCTGTCTATTGTTGACAAATAAAAGTGTCAGGATCCATTGCAACTTGAGGAAAGACGAATACATGGTCTCCTCCCTTTTGTCAGAGACTGTCCAGTATCTCCAGGTCTCCAAAGTTCTTATTAAATGAAATCATATAGTAACAGGAGTCTCTTCCTCTTCTGGACAGCTCTCTGGTTCATTACTAGTAACTGCACAAACTACTTTCCCCCATTATTTACCCCCACAAATGGCTTTCACATGCTGATTAGATGTTTTCCAGCATTTATTCTTCCCTTTGTCATAGGAAGAAAAATGAGATATAGGATATCTGTAAATTGGATAACCTGACAATGGAACATCTGAATATTCATAAATAATAAGCAGAACTTGGGTCTGACATAATATAAGTGGCTGCATATGCAACACAGCGAGTTTAAAAGTGAAGCTGTTTTTACTGCAAATTCATTCAAAAGGGAAAAGGAGATAATAAAACCAGCTGAATATTGAGAACATTTTAGACTTCTATTATTAAAACAATTACATATAATATAATAGTAGTGCTCAAATCACGAATCCTTTTTAAATAAAATTGCATACTACCACAGCAATTTAAAGTAGAAAGTCGTTTTGCATATCTCTTGAGATCTCTAATGTTTTAACTCTGTTTGTCTTGAGCAGATACTGTGAACTGCCTGCTTTAAACTTTTTCTGTTTTACAGTATGTCATGATACAACAAGGCTACTCTAGTAATCTTTTTTTACTTTAAAAACAGGGTCTTCAGACTGTGTTTAAGATCAATAAAATTCCATGACCTTACAAAAATTTGAAAAAAATAACCTTGCTTATTAAACATTTGAGGAGTATTTTTGCAGACCATTCCATACATGTAAGTTCTGGGTGCTCACAAAGGGATTATCTAGTAACCACAAAGCAAGAGATGTTGGGGTTTTTATTTACTTAGCTTAAGAAGGATCTGCTTAATGAAAGTTAAGAAGAGATTCAGACTGCTGTAAAGGGAAAAAACATAGGAGATCATTGAGCAGAGAATGTGTGGGATTTCTGTTTTATCACACCAGAGCCAATTCTCAGTGTGAAGCCTGCAACAGCAATGGATGTTGAACAACTGCCTAGATGTAGTGGTTCAGACCAAGTTAACTCCAGGAAAGCAGAAACAATTACTTGTCTGCCATGAGAGTTCCTATCGGATTTATTTATTTATTTATTTATTTATTTATTTATTTATTTAAAATCTAGTGATAAAACATATAAGTAGCAGTAAGAGCAATCAGCAATGTTTTTATCAGTTCTAGGAAACACAATTTCCAATGCATCTTGCTTAAGTCATTCTTACAGAGTTCTTACCTTTTACCCCAAAGAATACTACATACTTTCATTTCTAGCATTTTTCACCAGCAATACTTACTCAGAAATGCTCAAGTGAATGTGCATTTTTAGCCAGAGTATGCCATTCTCTACAGTATCTTTGCAAGAAAGATGATACATAGTGAGTGTGTGTATATATATTATTGAATGCACTCAACACAGTCTCACTTCTGGACCACCACTATGTGTGGTGTCACCTTCAAGATCTACCATAGTTTGGAAGGTCCCACCAGAGCCTTTCTGAAAGACTGAGCTCAGCTATGGCATAGAAAGACAGTAAATTCCAGTCATTCTTCAGCTGGCTACCATCTCATAAACAGAAAAGTAGAGAGAGCAGTTTTCCAAAGATGAGTTAAAAGTTCTGTTGCTATTCATAACCTTCTTTATCACATCACACTAACTCCTCTGTGAGGGAACAGAACGAATCCCTTGCCTCCATTGTTGTTAGCACAGGTCCCTAATCTACAGAAATATTGTCGAGGGTCAAGGTCTTTAATATGTGTGTGCATCATAACAGAGATTGTTTTAGAATTTCTGTTCTGCTTTAGAGAACCAATAGGTTTTACTGCTGTCCCAGATGACTTGTTAGAATTTCCTATAGGTACTTTTTATATACAAAAGAGAAAATTATTGTAAGGTAAATTCTCAAAAGCAGTCTACAAATTGAGTTTTATGGATGTAAAATTTGTTCTCACAAATATCTATGTGATGTTTATTTGCAATTGTTGCTTGCTAACATCATATACATGTTTAGTGACTTGATTTAGATGCATCAATAGCCATCCTGAAATGACTTGACTATACGTCTGGAGGGAGGCTATGAAGCTTGTTTTCACAAAATATACATCAGGTTTTCTCTCTTCAATCTTTTCAACTTTTTGACAGCAAAGAATGCTTAAAAACGCTGTGTTTTTATTCTCTACCAGCTCTGTTAGTCTATCTCTTTGCAAAGCACTTTCACTCAGACTCTGTATAAATCAGAAAAAAAATTATTCTGTCTTATCAGAGTTAACAACATTCTTCCCTTTCAATGAAACTTTGCATTTAAAAAAAAAAAAAAAAAAGCAGCTATATTATCATCACTCAATTTTCTTTGTTTGTCTCTATTTTGGAGATATTTGGAAGCATTTTGTTATTAACAACTATCTGTGCAGTCATTACATTTGTAAACAATAGTTTCCTGATCATATCTCTATATATGTGTGGACGGAAATGGAGAAATAATGATTAAAGAAACCTGACAAATTAAGACGGAGAAGTAGTATTCTAGGAGCAAAAGCCTGTGTGTTTTCTAACATGCCAGCCTTGTTATACATCTACACTGCAGCTGGACTGCAAAAGGTGTATGGTCACACAGTTGACAAATTAGACCTGCCAACAGCTACAAAGAGAAGAAAATGGAGGGGATTTCACTACACAAGAAAACATCATACTTTCTTCTTTGAACCGGATTTATATAGAAACCTAGAGTGTGGTTAAAAAAAAAATATATGTAAATAGAGTACCTTACAGAAAACAGTCCCCAAACAGAAACCCTTAATAACAATAGCCTAGTGAACGGAAAATTGAATGGATGTGACTACAAAAAGCCTACAATCATTCTCTCTTTCTTTTCCTCCCGATCCAGCGAAGCAGAATAATACCTCGCCGCCCGTACAGTCTTTCCATTCTGGGCTAGGAAAAACATATACTACCTGACAGAGCACCAGATTCCCTGGTGCCAACCTTCAATTTAATTATACAGACAGAAAGGATTCTGAAGAGACTGATGTGTCAGTAGCTATCAAGATCATTATATCCAATCCCTATGAACAAAATGTTGAGTCATTTTCAAGATGCTGAAATGGAATGGCTCCTGGCCTTTATCAAACTCATTTTGAATCAGCGCCCAGGCTAACTCTGCTTATCGCATACAGAATCTGCTTTTATAAAAATTCAGGCTGAAGAAAAGTGTTTGGGCCCCTTATGAAGAAAAGGCTCCGGGGCTGCAGCCTGCACACTGACAAGTTATTCGCCAGGTTTGCTCTATTTGCATCCCACGCTTAGATGAGCTCATTTGGTAGCAGAGCTCCCAGGTTGATTTCTGGACCCTGTGACTAACCGACATGCATCTTCTAAAATAAATTAAAGTCTGATTCCATTTCCTGACTTTAACATTTCAAAAACTAATGTAAATTCATTATTGATTAAGTTAAGGTCATGAAAAAGTTTTAACTCCTGATTCTAGTTTCATTCTGGTGTTTCTCCTGTGCATGGCCACTAAGACTGTTGGAGTCACTCCTAATTTATACAGAGACATATAAGAAGATTTCTGATACTACATTAAGACCAAATGTAAGTATTGGCCAGAAAGAACCTATTTTTGTGCACACAATTTAATTGATGGCCTCTAAGAACCTATTGGCATTTAATCACTGATTCAATTATATGCATCCACAAGGCTGAGAATATATAGCTTTTTATTTAAGTGAAAAACTGAGGGCCTCATAGTATCACAGAATTCACCAGACCATGTGTTTATTTCAAAGCTTTAAAATACTTTTACTATACACAGCAATACAGAAAGACAGTATAAGGAAGAACACAGGCATATTTTCTGAAATGTGAGAAAGAAGAGAAGGCACTAATAATCAGTTAAAGTTTAAAGTTCACCTTTTCTTACAGCTTTTCATACTGTTTTGTTGCAGTTTCCTTTCACACATTTTTAAACATAATGACCCTCAATATCTTTGAATGCATGGCTTTCTGTCACAATTATCCTAACCAAGATTTCACAGTTCTCAGTTTGAAACCTATAGACTTAAATGGAGCGTGCGCCTAACTGGAATGAAAATCTCTCCAGAACGCCCGTAGAAGATTCAGAGAGCTGAGTCAGTATCACATAAGCAATATGCACACATATTACTTGAGGCCATAAATGATCTGCCTGCTTCAGCACTCTCCTATATCATACGAATACAGCAAAAAGGAAGAAAGGAGCGTGATCAGATCATGCTCTTCAAGGGAAGATTTCTCCTTCTCTTGTGAAATACCTCACTCCAGTAACAAACCTTTGATATGAACTAAACCAGAAGTTAGATAGTCTGTCTTTCCTATGGTAGCCTTGTACTCAGTATGGGAAACAGATCATTATTCTTATAGAACGAAACAATTTTTTGAATGTTAATCTACCAATAAAAATAATTTTTAATCTCTTGATAATTACAAGGGAAAGAAAGTTTAGTGAATGCATCTCACCTCTACTATTTTTGTAACACATTTGTGTCCAAAACTTTTGATCTATTTATCCTTGCAATGAAAGCATAAGATTATTTTCCTATTTTATGAAGACTATAAGAGGTATAGAGATCACATCTGACCTACAGGATTTGGAAGTTTTCAGCCAAATTCTGTTTTCAAATCTGAGCAAGCCCATGTGTGCACAAGTTCTTCTACCTCTCAGCTGAACAATGGTTTCTATGGAAAGGAAATGCAAGTGTGTGCCTTGGATAGAAATCTCAGGGAGCACATGCAGATGCAGCTAAAGATGCTAAATAGCATACCGTACGTGTCTGGAAGTACTGGAAAAGGAAGCTGGTCATATGTAACCCAAGTTCAAAGTACATTCTTTGGTATGGATGAAGAGCAACTTCAAGCACATAAGTGGAATTTATCCAGAATTAAAAATGTGTGAGCACAATTAGACTTTCTTTGTTCTCTGTAGTGAGTTACCAAAATAAAAACTATAAATATAGCTTTCATTTTCAATTCAGCCAGTTGAGATTACAAAGTGTGCCAATCTTTTTCCCCCTACAGAGCAGCATCACACATTAATGGAAATTAGGTCAAGAAAGAACTTTGCATATTTGGTCAAATCTCATACATTACAGGACATTAAATTTCAACAATTTCTTTATCTCTTTAATAACTGGTAGGTAGTTTTCTTGAGTAGGTAACACCTTCAGTATTAAAGAAATAGGCCTTACTCATTGTTTGAATTTGGCACCAGCTTGTAGGTGATGACTCTTTCTACCTTTCTCACTTTCCTCTGTATTACTTTTCTCTGTAAAAGGCTATTTATACAATGAAATAAAGTTACTACTTCATTCCTTTCTCTGGTTAAAAAAAAAAAAAGGAAAAGCTGAATAGACAGTGCCATTTCTCAATGGCATTTTCACCAAGTTTTTTGACCTCTTAAGTGGGTTTGTTTATCCTCTAGTTTTATAAATCCTTCAAGCAACCTGATGGTCATAAATGTGGAAATATTTGGCACACGTGCTCTGCGGAGACAGAGTATAGTGTGGATTGGAAAGTTTTCTCTTGGTTCAAATTTCATTTTCAGCCTGAAATGGAAAATGCGATTTTTAAACGTTGTTCACCAACATGTTTAGATATGTTACTTGTTGTGGCTTTTATGTTATTCCAGGATGTAATCATGTATATTGCAAAAGAATATTATGTCAGAGTCATATAATACGACTTAATGTAATAGTAAATGTATCATTTTATTAAAAAAAAAAAAAAAAAAAAAAGCCAAAAACTTCCAGCTGGTATGATTCTCCACTTATTTTCTACTTGAAATTATCTATAATTTTCAAGTATTTAAATATTATGTAACTTTTATCTTTCAATAAAATAAAAATGTGCTGAGGGGACGAGGAAGTGAAGAAGTAGTTTTCCATGGTCAAGAAAATAATCTAGGTTAACACAGGTATATTGACAACATCTGTTCTCCTAATTAGTATATTTAGTGATTCTTCTGCTTCACTGTGGAAAATGTCAAGAAGTCAGAACAATTTCACACCCAGTTCCAGTAGTTAAACACCTGGCATTTCATGTCTGTCACTCTTTCATGAGCTGCCTCCAGATGCTTCTTGGTCTTCACCTCTCCCCATAAGCAGCTGTGACCAGTGAGCCCTCTGTATTTCTTAACAGACTGGTGGAAATAAAGGGCATACACTTGAATTCACCATGGAAAGGAAGATCCTAATATGCAGAATTTGAGTTCTACTGTCTGCCTTTCTGCCTTCCACCCCAGATTTCCTCAATAGATGAGTGTCTTTCTGAAACCAAAATATTATGCCCTGACTAATCCACGTTAAAAGCAGAGCTTCAGAATCAAATGCACTATTGCCATGATAGGAGGCATTTGTGTATGCTTATTGACTGACTTCAAATCAAGCATCACCAAACAGTTAAATCAGTGAAGCAAAACAATGTTAAAGGCAAGGGCTAAATTTCCAGCTATGTTGTAGAAGAAATGCTGATCTAGATATTAACGTCTCTTGTCATACTGACTAATGAGAAATTTTCCACCTATAGAGTTCTTATATAGCACCGTTATTCCCATGCAGTCAACACGTGTTGCATGTGGCTGTGAAAAAGATCTATGAGTAATGGTCCACTGCTTGAATTAGAAAAAAAAAATCCCTATCCATCAGAATTTTGCCTTTTTTAACATACTCTGTTACTAGTTAATTATGCTATACATTGTAAACCCAACAAACTGCAAAAGATTAAAATAAAAAATGCAAACAACTTTGTTATTGCATGAATTTATTTCATTATGCCCAGGTTATTGTAAATGTAACAGATATGGCTTCTTGTACCGACCCCTCAAGAGGCCTACTCTCATCCAGTTTTCAAGAAGTCGAAACTTCCTTTACTCTCACTATTGCAAAAAAAAAAAAGGTTCACTTCCTGCCTTACCTTCTTTAAAACTGTATTTTGAGTCTAGCAAATTTGTGTTTCATTACATTGGAATCTTGGAATAGAAGTTTCAAGTCTTTCCTTAATGGCAGAAAGTACTATGGGAAAATTAAGAAACCAGGAAGTTTATAAAAATAAAAGGCAAACCCGAGGCCATTTCCATGGTTTTAAAAGTTGGGAATGATTCTATTATAAAGAGGAAGAGAATATAGCAATCTCTTGAGAAAGATGATTAAAACCAGGTGTGGTTTCTGCTTCTGACACAGGGAATAACTTGCGATATTAATTTTATAATGTATTAATGATCCAATTTCTAAAACAAAATTCTAAATTAATGTAACGAGCACTACAGACTTCGTCTTCATTCTGTATTATGTTGTCTTTCGTCACATTCAAATAATTCTATCTAGTGCCACATGTTGATTAGAGACCTTTGGGCAATCTCAGACAACCTGACCAGAATATTACAGCTTCATATGTAGGATAAAACATTTATTTTTATCAACTAAATCTTTCAGTTTAAGTATAGATCTATTTGAACTCCCACATACCTCCCTTTTCCAAATATGGATAAGATAAAATATGTCTATTTTAATGTCTTTTATGTTTCACGCAAAAGTATCTGTTTCTTCCTTTTTTTTTTTTTTTTTTTTTGGGGGGGGGGGGATGGGAGGGTGGCAGGCTGAAGAAATCTTTATTTAAACTATCCTTTTCTTGTGATGGATTGGAACAAGTAGGTGCAAGTAGCAGCAGCACTGTTTCATTTCTTTTCTACTGGACATATAGCTGATTTTCTGTTATCTGTGGCTATAACAGATTATTTTCATACTGACCCGTTTGATAAACATACCAAACAAAAATGAAAGCTATTTATCAACTATATTGATATAAACTAGTTTGCACTGATCCCACACATAGATAAATAAGTAGGTAAGAGATTTTTTTATTTTTTTTTTTTTAAAGGAGGAATAAAACTAGGCTGTATCATTATAACTGTGAAAACCGTACATCCTTAGTTTATCTCTTGGAAAGGATCTCCATTTTGGAGATCACTGCGTTAATTTAAAATGTACTAACCATTTTCTTGTATTTCATATGAGCTACTTAGCTGCTGCAGTAAACTTGTATAACATTGTTGTTTGATGAATAGAACTTTTATGCTCAAAAATGCTCAAAAAAAAAAAAAGCTAAACAGATATGATTTTATTACACTATCACTAGTTCTATGTAATATGTTAAAAAGAAACTATCCTGGAAGAATCTTCATTTTAAGATGTTTTGACAGTATTGCACATTCCCAGCTGAAGTTTGCAACTGAGCAATACTACAGATAAATGCAGGTTTTAACTAACTCATGCAGTGTTTCATTTTTATGTTTTCCAATAAATTAATTTATTGCTTTATTTATTTTTCCTCTTTTCCACAAATGAAAAATTTTTTTTAGACTCATTTTAATATTTTCTTGGAAATTTTAATACACATAACATTAATATCATCTTACTTTCAGATAAACACTTTTTTAAAGGAGTAGCCTGCTTTCCTAATGGCAGATGACTTCATATACCACGGAATTATTAAAAAATACTAAATTATTGCCAAACTATTAAAATACTATCTAGCATTTGTAAAATATTAAAAAAATAATAAAGCAGGGGCATCCAGCATGATCTGAAGTTCATACACATGCAGGTAACACTATGCATGCTCCTCCACACGTCACAAAATAAAAATATTTTAGAAAAGTCCTAAATTTTTTTAAAATATATGTTCCCCCCTCATTGTCATAAAAATATTCCAGGAATCTAAGGACTAATTTCATTGTTTAATAGATAACTTTATTGCAGCACACTCCCAAAACAAGAGATTTCAACTAATTTAACCTGCTATTCAAGTTTCTCAAGAGGTCTGATACATTTTACCCAGATGGCATATTACTCTGTGGTTCTAATTACGACAAACTTGTGCATCTAATAAAATAATTTTCTACCTACAAATTGTCTACTTACAACAAAAGTACTCCTTTGAATAACTTCAGTGAATGAGGAATGATTTTTTTTTTTCTTCTACAGCATGAACGGTATGTCTGTATTAACAGGAAGCTCCTTCATGACTTTTGACATTCACGTTGACTGTGTTCTTTTGATCCACCCCCTCCAAGAAGCTGAGGGAGTGGGTCATGAACTTCCCTGTGCTGTCAGAACAAGCTATGTATATTATAAACTATCCTCAGCAATACTTACTTCTGTCACTAGTCTTTTATCTAATTTTCTCAATAAGCTTTGGTGAAGATATTTGGCTTAATCTGCACCTGTCTCCAGAAAGCCCATCTCGGAGCTGAAGAAAAGAATAACTTGTATTATTCTGAGAAACACCTATTTCTGGGGCTTTTGCTCACATTCTGTTTTCGTCTTGCCGTGTTTCTTTCCATCAAAGCTTTTCATCATTTTTGTTTTTCTATAGGAGACATTTTTTGCTATCTTCCCTTAAAAGTCCTTTATCAGATAGAACAGGTCAAATTCCAACCACAAATGGACCAACACGCAACTCTAATTTGAGACCAGAGCTTTGCTGACCCTCGTTACTTTTTCAGATATAAATGCTTCGCTTTTCCTTCACTCTTTCATTCTCCTCTATCTGCCCCTTACTGTCAAAAGGAGGATGTTCTCTTATCTCTCTCATTAATCATCTCTGACAGTCAGCTAGAAGCCTTATCCACTGCAATCTTTCTGTAGCATGCTATAAGCTGGGTTCACCTCAGCACAGAAGAGGACACAGAGTCTTTGACACTGTGATCTACAGACATCGTCTAAGTGCACTCTTTGGCTCTTTCAGTGGTTTTTATGCGGGACCTTCATCATACCCTGTCTTGTCAACCTACATTACCTAAGTGTGACAGGATTAAAGAACATTAGCCTTGAGTATGATGGGCAGGAAAAACTTTCACACTGTTGTGTGGTGACACTGACTGATAAAACTACTATACTGAAAATTATCAAGCTTTCCTCAAATATCAATCTTACTGCATCTTTCAGTGCTCTTGCATACATTTTTCCTATTGCAGACAGGTAAATATCGTTCAATAAGAATGTTATTACATATCATATACCCAGCTGCTTATGTATAATTATATCCATAAATATACATATGTAGGTATGCAAATATATATACTTGTGCATATAAGTACAACTATACCATATGCATATATTGTATTTACAAACATATAAATTTGTATACATGTCACCCATCAAACTTCTAATACAGCAAACAGCTTTATATACTTAAAATGCTTTTTCATCTTATGTGGGATGAAATCTTATACAATCTCTGTCCATGAAAATGTCACAACTAATCTAAGTTTGATATAAAATCTGGTTTGGATTGTGTAAAGAACATAGATATTCTTAATGTATAACAACAGAAGAAGAATGTGACTAATCTATGAAATTTGGGGACATAATCTTACCTGTCGCAAAGGATAAAATTCATGGTCTTAATACCATTTACTGTACTAAAGAAAATATTGCATATTTAACATGTTAATTAGATTTTCTTTACCAATTTTTTTTTTTTGTTCATGTTGCAGAATACTGTTGAGTTGGTTAATTAGTTTGAATGTTTGCGACAACAAAAGCATTAATGCACCTCAAGTGGCATGGAACACTCATTGGAAAACTGTTTTACAATGTTTATTACTTTACAGTGTTTCAGACTTACTTTTATTAGACTTAATAGAAGCACATCATATCAGCTAGATACCTTTTATATCACAACAGAATTCTGATATTTGTCTAATATAACTATTTGACTACTAAATTAGTCTTAAAAAAACAGTAAAAATGCGTTTTCAAATAACATTGAAAGAGTAAATTTTTCAAAATAATGATGTGTTCACAATTACTGTGCACAGAAAGATGTGCAAGAGGACTTATGATCAGTAATAAAGAGAACGTTCTCTGGTATATGGTTAGCAACTGTTGGAAAGACTAGTCTGCAAAGATACAGGAAATATCTATGGTATTCATTAGTATTTAATAAAATCAATTTTGTAACAGTCATATCAAATATTCCAACAATAAGAAATAACATGAAAATACACTCAGAAGTTGTGTAGGATATTTATCATGCCACAGCTGAGCCATAGAGCAGAGTCTGGAAAACGCAAAACTCAAAAGAATCCTGTAAAAGAGTGTCTTCTGGGAAGAGTCGGACCTCTGGAAAGGGGGTCCGCTGTAAATCAGTGACATTTAAGATCTTAGTGAATGACGGTAACCTGCACCAAATGTGCACAGACCCCAGCTAGCTCTGTGCGAGCTAATGCTGAAAGCTGGAAATGAGACGCAGATGATTTCAGCCAGCTCCCCTTGAATTGCCCCAAACTCGGAAGCAGGCCAGGTGTGTCCACGCGACACTGAATGGAACCCCCAAAACCGAGACTGCTTCCGGAGAGATACTGCCATCTCGACAGGGTGCTGCGCTGGCTGGAGTTACCAGCTCAGGTTGCTCCTAGCTAAAGATAGCAGCTATTTAAACCAATCTCTTGCATATGCACTGGAGAAAAGAGCAAGGCTTACTCAGCCCATTAATTAGAGTCCCCTAAGGGACTGGTAATGGACTACAATGAAAATAACTTTTAGAGATGCAGCATTGTGCTTTTTCATGTTTGGTGGACAGCTGCAAATTCATCGTTAGTCCCAAGAGGCAGAGGAAGTATGGGATCACCTGACTTCGGCAATCTTCAGTCAGTACATCTCCTGGACATCATGAAAACTAATAATGTTTACATCTGTGTAATTTCTAACAGAAAAATAGCAATTGCTGCATCAGCCAATCTATTACTATGCGCTGAAATTGAAAACATAATATTTTTGTACAGACCTAAATGTAATGTCACCATATTGATAATATACCTAAAAGTATAAACGAGGAATTTTTTTCGTAAGTAAATTTTTCAGGAATTATCCTTAGAATAATAACATACTAAATTTTTAAATATATCTCATGTTAATCCTTCAGAATACTCAAGGCAGGTGAAAATTAATATCAAATGGCTATTAATGGTGGCATTAATATGAGTTAATTAATTACTGACTGAAAGAATACCTTTTTGGTGCATCTTGAAAAAGATGTAATTTTCTTTTGCATAGAAAAGAAAAAATTACACTAGTTATGAGTCATTTAATGGTAACAGAAGTCATAATCTTTCTGAAAAAACTAGTACAAAACTGACCTAAAACTTTTACTTTCAGGCCCTGAAGCATCAAATTAATATGAGTAGTAGCCCATACTGAAAAAAACCCCAACCAACCACAACAACAAAAAAACCACCTCATGATATTCTGTATTGGCAAAGGGAGGGAAGGGACTTTAACTCACACTAATATTATGACTGTTGATTTCTAAAATGTATTACACCAGAGCAGCCAGACATGTATATTTATCCCTTTGAAAGAAGAAAAGACATAGTGCATAACAAAAAATTCTGACTCATTATGGACCTATCAAAATGTCATTAAGAACTGCAATATAAATAAAAAATATGGTCCACAAGTGTTGCAGAAGAACTCCTCATGGGCCGTATTAAATGTAAAAATAATGCTAAACAGTGACAGAGAATCTGAAAATCCAGTTTCCCACCAAGGACATAGAAAAAGAAATATATACTGCCTAAACCCCATAACTCATGATTCAAAGCATTTCTGAAGTCTTTGTGTTTTACGAAACTAGCTGAAGTGTTGTCAGCTCCTAAAATATATTTCAGAACTAGGCATCATTTAGGAAATATGCAGTCATTTCGAAATGTAGTGACCTATGGCATATTGAATCATGAACATTTTGACCTTTGGGCTATTAAATAATACATCTTTTGTGTAATGCTTTTGGACAGTGTCTCCAAAAACTATGTATACAAGGGCATAAGTTTAAGACTAGAAAACAGAGAGGCTTTTAAAATACAAGCTGTTACTATGGAACCTATCAAATAATTAAGAAAAGGATGGGGACGAGTGTCATGTAGCAGAAAAACTGCTGAAGATTTTATTGCCTGTAATGTAGACATACTCTAATACATTACAATCAGTTTACCAAATGGAAGAATAAAGAAATTAATACAATGTGTTCATATTGAGAACCATTAGTGACAGGAACATAGGATTCAGACTTCATTTTTGAACTATTGCAACATGCACCTGAGCTACAGAAACAGAGTTCAAGAGTCTTTAGTTTCAGTAGGTCAGACAAAACTTTCTTTCAAATTAATATTTTGACAAAGCACCTTTCCTCTGAACAACATTTACTGATGATAATATCCTGTATAATTTAACAGTCTTAGATTACCCCAAACTTTCCAGCCTTCCTCGAATGTTAGGCACATTACTCAGTTGACACGAATGGACCAAGTAACATGGTCCAGCTGGAAGCAGATGCCCTCAGAAATGTTTTTCCTCCTTTGGCCTCCTTCAGCTGTGGGTCTGACCAACAAGGCCATTCCCAAATGCCATAGTCTCCCAGAAAATTCTTTGGATTCTGAGAGAACCTTTAAATAAGAAGTCATCAAAAACAGATGACTCAGATATTGCCCAGCAAATCTGTTTCTATCGGACATATCTCCAGTGATCCCCTACTGCAGCCTGTGATTATTGTGGCTATCACACAGCCACGCTCCCAGTGACTGCTGCTCTCAGAAATTCTCTTAAAAAAGGGTTCCCACACAATTACTCTCAGTCTGGCCTCAGGCTTTTTCCATTTCAGTTTCCTTAGTTTCTCATGTGAAGTAGTTCTATGGGAAAATCAATATGAAGTCCAAAGATAGGACACAGTAGCATCAAGGAATTTTGCCTTCTTTACTTGAAAAACAGTATATACAGTTTTTTCTCTATATAGCCGTGCAAATGGAATCGCAATCTGGTCTAACACTTACAGGGGAGTCATAAATAACTCAGTAGAAATAAATCTTTGTACGCTGCTTTTTCCACTGTTAAATCGATTTTGTTCCTTTAAAGAGGTCAGTGTAAAGTGTTTACATTACTGTATCTTAATATTGTCCATCTGCTTCTGGAAACAGTGGTGAAAAAAGTTAAAAAAAAGTGTGAATTGTGTTGCATACATCAGTAAGATGTCATTTCAGTATCAGAATTTTTTTAACAAGAGAGTTGCATTTCCCAGGAAACGGAGGCAGGAGAAAAATTCAATGAAGTTAGTTTTAATGCATGAGTCATCTAAGCAAATTAACTATTTCTGCTGTATATAAAACATTACTCACTTAAAGCCATAAATATATCATTAAAAATACAATAGTCTACAAATAGGAATGCAAATACATACCTGAAGTTTTCTCAGATAGCTCCAACACCTTACCTTAAACATTTCAGCAATCCACTTCAGTAATTTCAAAGTTTGTTTTGTGTGAGTATTATAATTATGTATGCAAATCTATTCAGGGTATTACATGGCCAACAGCTAACCATTAATGTGAACAAGTCTATTCATTTGGCAGAAACCAAACAAACCCCAGAAAGCACCTGTGTTCCAGTGTGAAAATGTAATTCCGTAGCAATAAAAGTAAGCTTATATTACATTCACTGAGTTGTGAAACCACCAAAGGCGGCTAGAAAACTCGAGCCTTTCACGTGGAGGGGCCACACAATGACACAGCACCAGGGCCCCTCTGTCAACGCTGGGTTTGCAAAATGAAACTCCCTGGGCTAGCGTGCCTTGCAGTCGCAGGGCATGGCAGCTCTCCGGGCAATGAGAACCAAACTCAGATTGCAACAGGTAACACAGGAGAAAGCGGAGTGGCTCTGGGTGTAGAGACAATTACGTTTCTTCATCCCAAAGTTAACGCACTGCTCCCTGTTTCCAAGCAGAGAACGGGGAGGGTGGAGAAGGAAAGTTGGTGTCTCACTGCTGTCCCTCCTCTCCCTTGGCTAGCAGAAGTGCCAGACATGCCGGCAGGGCACACTGCACTGCACTAAAAGATAAATGATGCTCCTGGCATAGCCTGAGCAGCTCAGGGAGACGTTCTGTGCTTCCATAAAGCAGTAACTCTCGGTGGCCTCACAAGGCAAACAGAGATCTGCATCACCCCGACTTGATGCTAACAGGCACTCGCTCCTAACTTGTGCCTAACAGGCACAGTCTGGCACCCCAACAGCCAAGGGACTTCCAGAATGTGACATAAGCACTCTGTTTCAGTGGAAGTAACAGGTTTATCTAATTCATAAAGAGAAAAAGGTGGAAAATTCCCACAAAAAAGGGGTTTGCTCCAAAAGGCACCTCTACCTCCGTGCTCTCTGTAAGCCAATCCGCATCAGGGAAATGATGCCTGAGTCTTGTTAAAAGACACCTTATTTGAACAGCTTGCTTGCCATTACTGCAGAGGGAATTTGGCTTTTAGCATTATCGTATACCTGCAAGCAAGCATGGTGTGCTCTGCTTTATGCATATAAACAATTTCCCCATAGCAGCATAGTAAACATTGCAGGAACTAGATACAGCCATGAAGCCCAAGCACCTCCTTTCAGTGCCTAATGCTTTTGAATGATTCTCCTTGTTGATCCAGTTTTGAAACAACAGATCTTTCAATGGACTGCTATTAAACCTATTGTGGGTATAGAAAAAGTGGATATATTTGGGGTATAAAAGGGGAAGACAAGAAAACATAAGACAGATCTCTATCTTGTTGTGACTTAAGCAAAAGACAAACTGTTGATGAGGGGAATAAACAGACCACACTGCTGGTAGGATCCAGCACATTTATGTAGTCTTGATATGTAAGGGCACTTGTACAGAAAGACTTTTATGCTGGGAAAGAGCCAAAACTGCACATGCAGCTCATGCTGCAACAGAAAAGCTTGAACAGAGAGTACTGTATGGGGTGCTGAAGGAAGCTGCACTTCTTTTTAAAAAGTATATGATACCTAAAAGTTATTACGTAATGCAGGACATCCTGATTCACAGAATGCTCACAGAAGAAACAAGAGGTATTTTTTAAGCACTTTTTGGGTCTGCTACCCTACATATTGCAGAAGTAATAGAACATTGCCATAAGCGTCAAGAGTTCCTGTTCTGCATTACTGGAGTGCCCTCAGAAAAGGCAAGGAAAGTGGTGTGCACTGGCAATGTCAAAGTATGCAGGGATGGATCATAGTTCAAGGCTCTGAGGATGAGTATTCACTCACATCCATGATTGCACATGATTTTGAAGTGAGTTAGGAACAGAAAGATTTTTTGAATTAACACAACAGGCATCTATTCAACCTTTGGATAGCTACGTATCTTGTAAAATTTGTTCCACCCTACCAGACAAATAAACAAAACTAGATAACTTTTATGTATTTCACTGCTAACTACAAAATTGCTCTGAGACAATGGAAACCTTTATACCCCCAACACAGAGGATGAGCCTTCTGGGCTTTCCAAGCTGCCTACAAAGCCTTCCTCAAAAAAGCTGCTTACAGAAGATTAAGAGATTCAAACAATCTGAAAACAAGACACCTTTATTCTTTGAGTAGTAGTATCAATCATTCGCTGTTACATATTGTGGCCCCTTTATCATCTTTCCCTTTTCCATGATTTCTGTTTACTACACAAGCTTCTTTTGTCTTCTGCCTTTTTCTTCTTTCATAGGATCGAATGGCTGAAAAAGATCTAAACGGGTCACTTAGTCCATCCTGTTGGGTCAGTGTCAACTAGCTAGTCCCTCTAGGTCACTTTTTCTCCCTTTAACTACTTTTCCTGAAAGCTACTTCTTCCTTCTCTAGATTAACTGATTAATTCTACAGCTTTCCAAAACAAAATGAAGGTTTTCAATCACTTGTCTGTATATTACGAAAAAACACTAAAAATCAGATTCTCAAAAATTCAGCATCCAAAGACATTACTGGTTTGTGCTTTATTAAACTGTACAAAACAAAACAAAAATTCTGAAATAGGTATCAATGTATTTTGCACGCATTCTTGCAGTAACAAAGAAATATTCATTAATATGTGCATCTCTGTGTTTTCTAAGCAAATATCCTACATGCATTGCATAAAAAGATTTTGAGTGTGCTCTGTTGCCCCAGTATCTTCAAGCAGTAGAATAACCAATGATTTATGGACTGAGAGAGTCTGAAGAACTTCCACAGAAAACAGAGAAGAATAAACAATGGCAGAAAAGGTTGACAATGATATATCAGTCAAGACATTTTTTTTTTCTCAGTAGACAAGGTACAACCATTTATCTTGTAAATAGGAATTTCATCATATCTCTGGTCAACCTGGTGATATCACCCTAGCCTTGATAAAAAGTCTATAATATGCCTGAAGAATAAGTATCAGACACTAAATCAAGGCCCCTTTGTGGGTGCACTGTAAGGCAATGAAATATCATCTGATCAGAATTTCCCTGTTTCTTTTCCTATTTCTAGTTCTTTGAAACAGAGTAACTTAGATTTGTTTAAAAAAAAAAGTTCTAACTTTATGATACCTGGAAGTTTCCAACAACCAAAAATAAGAATAAAATAAATATTGTTCTTTTGTACAAGTTTCAGTTTTCATTGTCCTATATTTTGTACAAGTTTCAACTTTTTCAACTTTGTATAAGTTTATATAGTACAGGGAAATTCTAAAAACTCACCTTAAACTTTACTTAGACAGTTTTCTTTTCTAAAAAAACACTGCTATGAACTCACTTCCACATGCTTAAAAGCTTGATATACGCACAAGTATTATCATGGATTAAGGCTGTGCATAACTAAAGCTGCAGGTTTAGCTAATAGTCTCAAAATTTCATATTCTTCAAAATCCCTCAAACTTCAATATTAGTACTGAAAAGAAAAGCTGAAGTGACATCTTTTTGTTTATTTCCCAGTCAGCCAAAACAAGGGCCTTTCGTCAGCACTTTTCAGGCAGAGAAACCTGATGAAAAGGGGAAAGTTTGGAGCAATATCAGAAAAGTAAGAGAGTCAGATTCTGTTAGACAAGCCCATAGAGATTATGCTTTCCGAAGATACAGAGAGGCAGATAAAACGGGATGTTTCTGTCCTTTAAGGTTCTTGGAGCAATGCCTTACTCTTCAGTCATATAAGTGGCAACAGCTAACACCCCTAATCTGTCTGTGTGCCCACAGTGGTCAACCTTAGCCTAAAGGGTCAGGTGGAAAAGGTGAGCACTCCTTGGAACAGAAGAAAAAAATAATATCTCAGAAATTACATCAATTTGCCACATGCAATACTTCTTAAAGCAATGCAAAGCCTCTTTATGTGTTTTTCACTTCACGTGTATGTCTGCTGTATTCTATGCCAGGTTAGATGTATAACTATGTATTAAAATGATAACATGCATTTTGATAGATGAATGATTACTACAATTTCAGAAAATTATGCAAAATGACAGTTATTTTTAAAAGTGGGCAAAATGTCAAAGTTACATAAAACTTTAAATCCAATTTTGCATTGGATTTAATGAAAATTTCCATTTATTTAAAGTAAATATATAATTAAAAGGTATTAATTTGGTTTTGTGTTGAAAGCTATTTATAGAGCAAAAATTGGGTGAGCACTCCATCTAACACAAAAATAAATGAAGTTCACTGGTGGTCTAGCATAATAACACTAGTGCTAACAGGTTAAAATTGACTGTTTTCCAACCTAATGAGGTAGTTGTAAGGTTAAAGCAGGTCCAGAGAAAAATACTTTGAACTAAACTTTTTAGTTTAGTTTTGATTAGTTCAGTGGAGTAAAGAACAAAACCTTTGTATTTTTAGTATATAGAAAATGACAATAGAGAGGGCACTAAAGGAAAAATGGCCCCTTCGATTTCTGCTGCATTCCTTATTTCCTGAGTCCAAACATGACTATAATTTAGGTGTCAAGTAAAATTATGTTAGACAGGTTTTCCTTGTCCTTGTTTGTTCACATCACAAAATTGGCTTGTTTTTCCAGTTCAGCTGGAAAGAAACAAGAGACTTGAACTAAGGGGCTCAAGTTTGAAATGATAACAGTAAAAGAAGCAGAAGTCTGACCAGTATTTTTCTGCACCATACTTACCTGTAAGTACCTTGAAAAAAAAAAATCTACTTTAGGGACAAAGGGCTAGTTCAGAGTGGCCAATAACTGCATCCTGGGTCATTGCATGACAGAAAACATGAGTTAAATGCTTTCTTTTAACCTTTTGGTAAAAAAGCACAGCAAAGCCAGGATTTTTATTACACACACACACACGCACGTGCGCCCCGATCCTACAGATATGTAAGAGAAAGCATGCAATGCTTGTCAGTGGCTCGATACAACACATTGTTTCTCACCTCACCTCCAAGCAGGCTGTTTGGCAGAATTATGACATGTTACAGTTTTGAGATGTTTCTTACAGAAAAGTGAAACTTTAGTAAACCTTAATCTAAATCTAATAATATCTGAGTAATAAATCTTTTTTTTTTTTTTTCCTCTAACAAATACATTTTCATTCAGGTTTTTAAACCCGCCTGAAAGGAATTTCTTTGAGTTTCCAGGGCTTGTTACTCCCTTGAAAGCATGCAGGTAGCAGCAATTTAGCATCATTCTCTTGACACATATTTCTAATATGAGAGACCAATGGAGGAGAGCTATCTAGATGTATGTAGAGATAATTCCAGGAGAGGTGGGAGAGAGGAAACCTAGGAGGACAATGTGGCATAAATTTCTACTTCCCATCTCTCTCATACGACCTGCCTGTCTGTTTTCTCTCTGGAAACACATGTAATGATATTGAGATAACAGTTATCTCAAAAAGACAGATTCTACACATATGTCTTAAAGAGAATATATCTCTGACTGCTCCACCTTCAGTAGCAAACCTCAGACTGATGCATGCCCACCTAAAGTGATCTAACTCAGAAGACCACTGCATTCACAGTTTTCAGTACCTCCTCTAAAGCACGAGCGAAATCACTTTGGTAAAGTTTAGTGAACTCCATTCACTAGCAACATGACTTTCCACTCCCTAAAGTCAGAATGCTACTGCATGTGTTTAAAAGATATTTTAACTATCCTGGTGATCAACACTCTCATCTGCTTCTGCCCTGCAACCAATAGTGGATAATATTGGAAAATATGTTTTGATGTAAAACACTTTCTCTGACCTGTGGGGAAACAAAGGCTTATTAATCGTAAATATGCTCTCTGATTAAGGAATTTCTTCACTTGACCAGTGCCTTTTGTTTGTCATTGCTGAATATTGACTTGGATTCTCACCCACATTTTCTGTAAAGGATATTGAAGAAGATTTCAGTAATGAATATGTTTCATTTATAGACAATGTTAGTTCACAGTCACATTAAGTCAAAAAAGAATGTTTTATTACCCCTACATTAGTGGGGTGACTGATTTTTTCAATATAATCCTGAAAATCATTAAGTATTCTCACATACAATATTGATGTCTCCTTTATGAATTTGAATTTGTTGTGTAGAAATGTCATTTCTTAATATTTTCAATGGAAAATTCATAGAATATAAAGAGTAATTGTTTTTTTCTTATCCCAGTAAACATCCCATTGCTGATCCAGTCAGTTCAGAGGAAGGTGCTCTGCATTAGGCAATCATAGAGCAACTGCGAGGAAAGTTTCCTCTTAAATCTGCAAAACCAGAGAAAGTCTGACTATGCCCTATAGCTTGTTTTACACATTTCCACATCAGCAGTATACTTTTTTTAACACCAAATAGTTTTGCATTCTATATCAATGATTAATTCTTTTTCTTAATGCCTGATAAGACACAGTGGCCACAAATTAAACATTTTCTGGGAAAAATGCTTTAAAAATTATTTCTTCTTTCAGTTGCTATTTTTTCTGTTGTTATTATTATGGGGAAGAAAATAATACTTTTCCCTTTCCATTTTACCTTTCTTCTTTCTAACGTAAAATGATATAATCTTCCCAGTATTTATTTAATGTGTCCCTTTCTTTCTAATAATTTTATTCTCATTTATCTATTTCTTCTATACCTTTTTCAATGGAAAGATTTAATAACTACAAAATATTTGAAGTGTGGACTATGTGGACTACTGTTTCATTGTTTATTCCCCCCCATGCTGATTATTCTGTATATCACCCATGTAGTGTACCTTGCGGATGAGTGTAATATTAATTAAATTTCTCTTAGCCTTATAAAGGTTATTTTCCTAGCATCTAGTCACACAGACTCTAGGTGATGGGGAGAATTTTCTGTATTTGACTTACAGATTCTTCATTTTCCAAAATTACTATTAAACATGGAAAATAATAAACTTTTGAATTATCTATTTATTGAGAGGAAACTGAAATTATATTACAGGAGGGAATGAGCAGATTTCCACTAAAACACGATACCTGAAAGACACCACAGGGATTTGGGGCTACATAGACATTGATGTTGAAGATACTGAGAAAAGTAGTGGAGATGGAAGGAAATTATTTAACTGAAATGTTTAATGTATATTTTTCAGTGTGATTGTTGCTGTTTTTAAAAACTTGAAAACATAAATCATCATCTTTACATTTTAACTAAAAATTCTGTAAATTCTTTGTTCCTATTCACTTTTCATTTATCACGAATGAAGTTTTTCACTCAGCATTGCCAATGATTTAATTGCATCTGGGTATCTGTGCATTATGGATAGAGCGGTTCTGAGAGCTGCTGCCTCTCTTAGACAAGCCTGTAGATCATGATTCTTCCATTTTGCCCAGCTTTAAATTATGATGGTGCAAATTTGGATTCATCTGTTCGAAGCAGCTGCAAGGTTGGTTAAAGCCCTGTGTGCCTCCTAGAGGAGATCTCTGACGACATGTGCCTGAGACATACAGACCAAGTTGCAGCCTAGCTCTTTGAATGCATCAGAGATTTGTGAATGAAAGAGAAGACAAAATTTTGGTTCTAATTCTTTCAGTCATCCTCTTTCAATGGCTTACTCCATAGGCTTTTGCACATATCTTAACTTTCTCTGTTTTCCCTACCTGTAAAATAGGGATGGCAGCAGATGTACCACAGGCTGAATACAAATCAAAGTCTTTGAGATCCTGAGGTTGAAGGCATCTTGTAATTACTACACACTATTATAATTACAGCATAATTACATGTAGTATTATTATCTTTTTGTCACTATGACATTACCTTACAACAGCAAAATTTTCTTAATTGCCATATACCCTGGTGGAATCAGGAATGTGCCATTTGACCAATCATCCTAATTATTTGAAATCCTGAGAAATACATCATGCTGAGAGATTTTTTTAATTATTATTAAAATAGGCTTAGGTGATGGAACAAATACCTTTATCTAGGTACATGCCTGCTAACATTGCAAAAACAAATCACACCAAAAAATGAAGTCAGAAAGAGTAATGCAGTTTAAAAACCTGGGTTGAAGTATATTTTATTCAATTGTCTTCTCCACAGAGTGTGGAAAAGCTGAAGTAAAATAAAAGGCCAACAAATAGGGTATTTATGGCCATGTAGAAAGTTGTTCCTGTTAACTTCAATGAATTAACTTTTGCACTTGACCAACTGTCTGCCATTTAATCAGACCAACCATCACCTTCATTCACTGTTTTTAATTAAAATACCCACTGCACTGTTACTTCATTTTGCCTCTTCACCTTTACCTATTTCTTCTGAGTGTTTTGCCTGGACCGGGAGCTTTCTCATTTAGGTATCTTTAAAGCACTGACAGTTGCAAAACCCTGTTATATTATGTAGAAGCAGTTGCAATGCAAATAAAAGCAATACTAGAGTACCTTAGTCTCTTCAAAATAATTCTCTTTATTAAGGTGTTGCATCGGCTTACTTAGTTTATACCAAAGGACTGATATATTACTCTAAATGGGAGTAAAACCATTTTGTTTTATCTTGCTTCTAATATACTGGTAGCATTCTCCATATCTCTATCCCTTTCCTCTCCTCCTCCCACCTTCCCTCCCTCCTTCATGGCTTCTTTAGGAATTTTGGGAATACAGAAAGACAATGAATACAAAAAGAAGAACGAGCACCTCAGAAATTCATTATGATGTTGAGACTTTGAAATGAGAGCCATGCAGACTAAGTCTAAAACCTCAGAGACATAGTCCCGTTATGAAGAAAAAAAAAAAAAGGAATTTGATTTCGTACAGACATAAAGCATCCCAAATCACTCATCAAAGCAGGGAATTAGCTACTGCACTGCTTGTGATGGGTAAGCAAATAGAGAAAATGTTTTCCTTCACACAAATGGGGACTTTAGAAATTCTTTTTAAGAAAACTAATGCTAGATAGTGCACAGGGACATTTCTTGGGCTTCCCCCCAGCCCCAACTAAATGCTTCATTGTTATTGTTCTGGATAGTCATTTTGGAGCAAGGAAACACATTCTTTTGTCATACCCTAAATTACAGTTTCCTAAATTCTACTTGGCATGAGCTGACCTCTTCAGAGCAGGTAGAATGAGTGCCCCTCTAATAGTTGCAAACAGCAAAAAAACAATACAGAAATGAAGGCCTGGAACATGGTTTCTATAAATCATTAAAAAAGAATAATTAGTTTAAAATTGCATTTTACTAAGAATGAATAAACATCTGTGTTCATGAGAAAAACAAAACAAAACAAAACAAAACCATTAAGTCCCACACAAGTTACAGACAGTATCACAAACACCATCCCATCGTGCCTTACACATCAGAGTATGACTATGAAAGCAAGCCAGCGAAGGGGTCTCTACGAATGATGCTTCATATCTTTCCTCAGTGGTGGGGCTTCTCCTTTTCACCATAGGATATGTTGGTTTTAATTTCTATTTCCCCTTTAGAACTCACGCTGCAGTCTCAGTCACAAATTTGCATAATATGTTCTAGTACCTGTTCTCATAGACCAAAAGGAATATCATCCTAAAAACTACCCAAAAAATCCAGTTACAAGCATGTATGTCCATAAGCTCTACAATCTAAATCTTTAAGTTCCCAGTCTCAGGGGAAACAGCCAGAGCCCTGAGGTCAGCATAACATGCAATTAAGGATTCGAGAGTCCCATCGGCCCTGTGACCAGGAGGAAGAGACATACCCCGGCAGCTTCCTAAGCCAGCAGCTCCTGAAAGAGGAATTCCCTTCTCCAGATTGTGTGATTTTTGCTAGACACTGCTGTTTAACAAATATAATTGGGACCATGATCAAAACACCCAAAGTGGACTTCAGTCATCTCTCCATCTAGGCTCTTAGTCTCTCCTAGTTTGAAACCAAATATCTTGCTAGAAAATATGGTTTGGTCCTAGCATCTGTACTTCATTAACATAGGCTCCAAGATCAGTACATAAAATCCTGTGATTGCAGTCACACCTCAGGTAAGACAAAGCATCACTTTTCCTGACTTTGAAAATACATTACTCTTGGGCCTGTAGATATAAAATGAGCTGTTTAGGTATTGGCAGTTTTGTTTGAGAACAAGAAATTTTAATGTCTGCAAAGAAAACGTTCAGCTTCCTTCTATCAGATTTTTGCTTACCAACCACAAAAAGCATGCAAGCCCAGTACCAATCCATCTCTGGCAATTTAAAAATGAGGAATATGGAATTTCATGCTATTTACTTAGAAGAAAGACAAAACATTCCTGATGCATATAGAAAATATATAATTATTTCTCCAATCTCAAACATGAACATTATGAAGCTGAACAAGTTTATAAAATCACCTGTTGCCTGTGAAGAAACCCAAGAAGAGTCCCTGGAACTATGTTACAAGCCACTTGCACTTATTTCTTTTTTTCCCTTCTTTTTTTTTTTTTTTCCCTTGCAAATCTGAATTTTAGCTCAATTCCTCTCTGTTTGCCAAAAGTATATATTAAGGATTAAGTAGATCTTCCAAAAAGCTGCATGAAATAATTGGTTTTGATTAGGAAGTATCTGGTGAATTGGCTAGTTATATTTCTTCTATTCTAAACATTAGCTAAAATATGCAACTAGTTGGTTAATTCTAATCTACTATTTCATATACTTAATGAATTATTCATAGGTTCATGCAGCTGCTGAAGTACTGCAAAAGTTTAAATTTAGCACTCAGATGGTACGCGTGGCAACTCGGCGATTATTATTTTTTGGAATATGGCTTTTAATTTAAATTTGTATGTGATTGATGTGATATGACATGCTGAGAGTACAACAGATAGCTTAATCAACAAATGGTCCTTATGCATAATGTTGATGGTAAAAGTTCTATTCCATTTCATGTCACTTTCCTCATCCTAAAAATGGATTTCAGTTCTTGTTCAGCTCTTGACGTTCGACAGGTCATTTTCTTTCATTACAAAACACTTTAAAACACTGAGGAAGGATGGACATAAATGCAAATAGGATATAGATTATGATAATATTTAGTATTTCCTATGAGTTTAATTTCCATTTCTACTTATCTATATTCACTGGCTTGGACTTGTTCCAAAAATTTCTATGAATTCCAGTAAAGTTTTATATCAGACCCTATGATCTATCAATCTATAAAAATATGGAAGAGAGTTGCCCTTATTGTCACGAATATTTTTATTTCTAATGATGTTTAGTAAAGTTCTTTCATTCATAATGGTCAAAATAGCATGAAGAGGCAGAACACTTATTTCCATGACACTGGAGAGGGGTTAGCTTTCAAGATACTATATCAGCAAGAACCAAATTCTTAATAAGCTAGATGCTTCCATGGAAACATGGAAGTGGCAAACATCTTTTACACTAAATTGCATAAAATCTTGTTTTATAAATGCTAAAACTCAAGTACCTATTTCTTTGAAAAGCAGAGCAGAAAATAAAGGTAGGATTATGCTTCTTAGCTTATGGTCTAGAAAAGGTAGAAACCCATATATGAACATCATATATGCGTGTTACTGAAGATGCAAAATGTTACCTCCAGCATAAATGTTATGCTGTCATTTATAAATCAATAAATAGATGGCAAACATCAAAAAATACTAGTCTAAAAATGAAGATGAACACAGATCTCAGAAATAAAAAAAAAATCACAGAAAGTGATTGACAAGCAGTATTATCACCCTTTTGCTCATTGCTACGGTGTAAAGACATTAGGTAAAAGATGCTGTAGGGTTACTTTGCCCTTCGGATGCCACCCTGAAGATGTGCCCCCTCCTTCTGAAACTTCTTCCCCAAATGGGAAGGGAGATTCCCACAAGCTTGCATCTGTACCCTCTTCTGACCACTGCTGCAGGTAGGAGCTTGCGGTCCTCCTTGCTGCAGGTGCTGGAATCCCTTCCAACATCTTTATTTCTCTTGTCCCCACTCTTACTCCATCCCTGTTATAGCACTAAAGCATGTGACTGGCATCTTTCTCTAAGAATGAAAACTAGGGTCCAAATATGTGTTTGGTATGTTGTTTTATGTTGCAGGTAAGTGTGCTTAAAAACCATAATTTGATGTTTTCAGTATGACTGGAGAGTAACACATATCGCCTTTCTGAGTTATGATAGATATGAGGAACTAATTTGATTTAAAAACATTACAGTGAAGATAAATTCATTGTTAAGGGTAGATAAAGGCTGACAGTCTTTTAGGTATTATTTCTCTCAGTAAAAGGTGAGGAAAATGTTTTAACTAGTCTTCTCGTTGCTCTGTTCCACCTGTAAAATTTAACAGTACCAGGGAGATTCTACTCAAATCAGAAAAATGAATCCTACATTGACTGAAAAAAGATCCCATGATCTTCCAAGTATCTAAATTTAAAGAATATATAATCTAATCTTTCATAAGACTTTCTTGTTTCTCTTGTTACAGTTGATTAAGACATTTTCACAAGTAAAACTGAATATTAAACAGTCTTTTATTAGTATTCAATCTTCAAAAACATAAATAAAAATAGAGAATCAAAGAGAATGAGGAGTCACTTAGAGTAGTTCTGCTCCTCTGTAAGCAACTAGATGAGTAAGCGTATTTTACAAAGACCTTATTTTTCTTCAGTAAGAGTGCTGCTGGAAATTTTACTTTTGCCTAGAGATAAGCAAAAAATGAGTATTTCAAGCAGTTGTAGATGCTAAATATTTTTCAAAATCTGAACTTTAGTCTGCCCAAAAGAAGATAATCAGGGTAAAATAATCTTGAGATGTTAATAGCCACTGTCAAGTACCATTGTTTTATAGCAAGACATAAAAAAAAGTAGAGGACGACATTGAACTCTACAGTTGTCTACCATTTGCTCTTTGGGAGAAGGCACTTAGGGCATGGATGTTCTCCCTGTCCCTTAGAAAACAGTACCTATTCAAGACATTAAAAAATGCAATGCCATAATTTGCTAAACTGAATTGTTGAGAATTCACACTTGACTAGGTTAAAGAATTGTTCTGCACGGGGAGCCTCTTTGACACACAGAGACTCCTCAAGTACAGGAGCAGATGGCATGAGCTACACTTTGACATAGGGGCTGTATTTGTGTAGAAGAAACTTAGAGTGTACTTGTTATGCTCAAAACATTTCTATTGGCAAAAGGAAGAAAAAACCCACCACCTTTTATTGAATGCCAAGAATTTATTGGTTATGTGACTGAAATTACACAAGAAAGAAAAAAAAGAAAAAAAAAGTGGTGGGAAAATAAGAAAGAACACTATTTCAGGGGAAAGTCTCAATAATAATACGGTTATAACTGTTATACAGACATTTCTTAGTTTGTACCCCTTCCTGTGGGATTGTTCTCACCTTTCCACTGCACCCCTGAGGATTGTCAGGTTGATGTTGATAGCTTTTCGGTCCTCATTTCAGGGTTAATTTCCTAACACAGTTTTCTGCATCTTGTGGTTTGGGGGTTTTGTTTGTTTGTTTTGGATGTTTTGTGCTTTTTTATCATTTTTTGGGTTTGGGTTGTGTTTGTTTTTTTGGTTTGGGTTTTTTGTTTGTTTGTTTGTTTGTTTTGGTCTGGAAGGTCCCTACTATATCTGAATTTACTATATGTCACACATCTTTCTTATCTTGTACACTTGTTCTTTGTTCTCCTTGTTACTTCTAAAGATGGTTTTACCCAGATCTGAAGGCTGCATTTCTGTATCAATAGGTAATTGACCACTGATGAGTTCTTTATAGCCCTGGAACTTCTAGCATCACCGTGTGCTACCTCTATTATCCCATCCCTGTACTGTCTATAGTGCATGTTGTTTCCCCGCTTTCAAGGGCTCTGCTCCATTCTCATTCTTTTATTCAATTACACTACATCATTATGCTAGGGTCATAAATAGTTCATTCTACACAAAATAATTACTTGGTAGTACTATCTATATATAAATATGGTTATACTGCACAGTTACACAAAGCTCAGCAAAAGTAAAATAAATTAGGAAATAGCCATCTGGTTATTAGAATATTGCTTTTAGAGCTAAACAATGTGAAACATAGCTCTGGGCAGGCCAAGAGAAGTCCTGACAAAGCTTGAAAAGTTGTGAGGCTTTGCAGAGCTACTATGAAGCCTGAAACCTGTCATTAGCACAGTCAATACTGTATTTATTGGGCTACAGGCTTTATTTTTGGATTGCCTCATGTACATTCAGAATAGCAAGACTTGCCTAGAACATATGATTGACTTTTGTAGCTTAATATAAATACATATTAATTGACTTGGCAATGCAATGGAATAATGCACAACAAATAATTAGTGAAGGTTTACAATGTATGATATGCTACTGAAGAAAGAAAGATAACTAAATGGCTCATCTACAGTATAAACTCAGTAATCATAACTGGCAATTTTTGCACCAGAAAATGATTTTGATTAAAGGCCAAGCTTTGCCCTTAGTTACATGTGCACAGCTGCTACTGATGTCAATTGTAGTTATGGATGTGTGTATCTGAGGGAAGGATCTGTTTCTGAATGAGGATGGAAATTGTATTATTATTTGCTTTCAAGAAATAATAGCATTCTGTAACCTCAGATATTTCATATGTAACAAAAGAAATCGCTTGGTAGGTCTAAAAATCAATTGGAACAGATGCTATCACCTTTGTGGAGCAGTACTTACCTACCTATGCAATAACTAAACTTTCTGATTCAGTAGAAATACATCCTATATAAGAAGTATTTGACATGAATAACATAAAGAAAAAAAAAATAGTAGCTATAAATGTGTCCCAAAGTTTAAGCTCTATTATTATACAGAAAAAGGAGAACACTTTAAAAGAACTAATTGCTGAAACTTTTAAAATAAATTATGTAAAAGTAAATTCAATCATTTTACATTCAGGTAGAGCTCCCCTGAATTTAAAGCATTTCAAATTTGAAACAAAGCCACTTTGCCACTCACATTAATTAAAGTTACCAGTATATATCTGAGTTGTATATTGACAAATTAGGCATATAGAAACTCAGATGACCAATAAGACAATAGTACAAATAACTGAAAAGAACTTTCAATTAAAAGCACATGATCATGTTCTTAGTTGCATTTCTGTGATAAAAATAATACAACAAAATATTTGGTTTTATACATATTTTTTCTTTTCCGTGTAGAGGTAAACAAGCGCTTATGGAGAGTACATCTAATTCACATTACAGTAATTTCATGTCATGTTTGCTTGTTAAAAAATAAAATATAAATTTGACACTTCTTCCTATTGAACATATGTTAACATATACAGAAAACAAGTATTAACATTCTTCTTCTCCTGTGAAGTTTTCTGCCAGATACTAGGAAGAGAAAACCACAGCTTCACTACCTTTCTTTTAAGACCTGCTACGTTCCTCCTTAATGTTTGCCAAAAGTCTGAATTTTTCAAATTTCACCTGAAAAGTTCATCGACTCATTCAATTTGATAAAACCAGCCACATTCTAATGTGCAGTCTGTAACTATTTTCTCATAACTCAACTTACAATGCCAACAATATAGGAAAGCCTATTTGCAATACGTTGTAATAAAAGCACTTTAATATAAACAAATCAGATAAGTCATTTTCCTTTCTTCAAATATAGACAAGATCTTTAACTTCACGGATCACCACAAAAATCATTTAAATCCAAGCATCTTGGAAAATACAGTTGCTGTTTTGCTGAGTGTTCCACCTTTATGCAAAACAATCGTTTATTTCAGTCACTGAGCGGGAAGTTGCCCACAGATGTACTTTATAATTCAAACGTTCTCAGGTATAATTTGTGCTTTGTTACCTTTCTAAAATATACCTACTCTTCTTTTACACACACTTTTGCAATGGAAGAGTGGGCTCCTGAATTTACTGGAAGTCTTTATATAGAATTGAGAGGGTAAATGTGAATACTGTGAGAGAGTGATGCTCTACCAGTTTGCACAGTTGTACGCATTCTCCTTCTGCTTCTCCTATGTATACTGCAATAAATATATAGGTGTAATAATTTCCTGTACTCATAGTAATAAAATCCAGATTTATTTTTAGTTTGTGTTTAGGCTGGTCATGAGATTGAGAAAAACCTTTCTGTTTTCTCAGCATAGACAACTGTAGCTTTGTCTCAGGAAAAGGGCAGGCTCCTGCCCTCTCCCCTCAGTTTCCTAGGGCGATGACTGAAGCGAGCCTAGAACTGTTTTCTGGTCTTTGCCTGGCCCTTCGTTGTAATCCCAAGTTATTTTTACCTCCTGCCTTTATGAGTGGGAATTTATTTTAATGGCAGTGTCAAACTAGTAGAAACAAAGCAGCACTTTGGGGCTGATACCGGTGAAGACAGGAGGAGCAATAAGACTTCACTGTTAGTGGCAGTGAGCCATTGCAACAGCTCGGTTGTTTGTCTTAGTCAGCAATGCACCTCAGTTGACATGAAATTTGATGGAAATAATAAAAACAGAGTACTTGTCACGCTGACTGACACAGCTCATTCCAGAGCTACAGCTTTTATGTCCCATCGGGCCTCCAATATTTAAGGCACTGAGACAGCTGAGTGTCACAAGCGTGCAGAGTCACTCGTGCCAGCATCCACCCTGGTCTGCATTCTTCGCTCTTGAATCAATTAACAAAGGGAAGGAGCTATGACGTTAAGTCAAATGCCTGATTTTTCTGTAGTTACAGTGAAAATCTGTCCTTTGATCTTCAGCGTGTGCTGACCATGGAGGAGTAATAGACTTGGTGTGCACCCTAGTGTTAGATATGCAGATAGGGATCCAGACTGACTACTTTAAAAAAAAAAAAAGTGTTTGAAGGAATGTCACTGTGAAAGGAGGAAAGAGGGAAGCTAAAAGAACATGCAGAAGAAGTTTGCCATGTTATTATGGAAATATTGTTTCTATGGTAATACCTTCCTGAATTGATCCACAGCACTAGACTTCAGAGACAGCGCATAGCCAAGCATTGGGCAGTTCATCATATACCCAGTAATGGTTTGGTTTATCTCTGTTTCCCCTGTGCTTTTCAACATTCTTCCACACTGGCACAATCTAAATATTTTGCAACTTGTCAACTGACAATCCCAAAAATAAAAATTCAGCTGAGGGACTCAGCTGAAGTTCATACCACCCAAAGCTGGTATTATATCCATAGGCATTATATCCATAAAATAACAGTCTGAGTATGGGTATTTGGTTGTTAATTTTCTACTTTCTGTTTTAGCTGCCTAGATTTAAGTATGATATATCCTATTTTGGAAAAGAGGAAAAATAATAAAAGGCAAACAAACAAACAAACAAGTTAATCTGTGACTAGTTGTACTCAGCTACCCAGAAGAAAAAAGACCCGGACATTAGGCACTCACTAGCTTTCTAGCTTAGCTACTAGCACCAGTGTTTAAAGCATGTGAATATACATACGTATATGTATATATGTTACATATATATGTTACATATATATGTAACTTCAGAATTTGGGAGCTGCACACCTCTCTACTTGCATGTCAATTTGCAAAAAATTAATTTGTTCAGAGCTTCACTATGTTGTGCCAAAAAAAAGTGGATATTACTCCTCTATGGCCTACTTCATCAGGCTGCTGGGAATGTGTGCTGAAATAAGTAGAGGACTTTAAAACTATATAATGATAGAGAAAATGTATTATTTTAACTGAAACAGGATTGTGAAAAACAGAAAGGAAGTTTACCATCCAGAAGAAAGTCAGTGGGCTGCTTCTGAAATTCTCCTTAATATTAATTTGTCCCCTTACTCTGTTGCAGACAGCTAAGAAGTAGGAAAACAAAAGTCTAGGGATTTTTGTTGTTTTGATTTGGTTTAATTTATTTTTTTTTTTAGCCCGCCATACCTTCCTGCATCTTTTCAAGCAAATAATTTCAAAGCCGAAGTGCGGTCCTTTATCTACTTCTGATACTTTGAAGCATTGACCTTAATAAATTCACAATAGAAAAAGTTTAGATGTTATAAAATAAGCTATAATTACTGTAATCACAGTAATAATAATCACACACACACAAAATATCCCATATGTATTTCTAAGACAATCTAAAACTCAAAAATTACAATGTTATATTCTCTTGTTTAGAAAATGGAACAGAGATATGTGAAGTTGAGTGTTTTGTGGTAAAAGTTACTTATTTCTCTGATCCTGAGAGGGTAAGACTATCCAAATAAGCATAAAGAGACATTAGAAAATATTCATAGTATCTGATTATAGGGTTTTTTCTATCCTATTAAGAGTTAAGGATGCAAACAGAAAATCTTCTAGGGAAACTTATGCTCTGAAGAGAGCTGATGTCATTCTGTTAAACAGTAGAGGAGAACCAGGCTAACATCCCAACTGGTAGTAAGCCACTTAGAGATGTCAACAAATACATTTATCTTGTTAGGGAAATTGCCTTGAATAACTGTGATCCTGAGATACTGAGAACAATCTGTCTAGACTAAGCTGCTTGTAGAGATCCAGGAGTCATCTACACACCAGGACATCTAAGTGAAGAGTAAGGAAAGACATATTGGACAAGCTTCTTGGGTATTTAGTAGCGTAGCTTTAAAAGATAGATACTGAAGGATAAGGATAAAGAACAGCTGATGGTTTTGGAGATGGATATGAAAATGCTCTAAGCAGAAGAAATAGAAATATATTGTGCCATTCTGTCTGTGCATTTGAGTTGGGAAAAAAAACCCTGCACATCCAAATTCCTGATTCTGGAGGAGGAGCATAAAAATACCTGCAGTTCAGCACAGCTCAAATCAGTTGATGATTGCAACAGTAAAACCAATCGATAAAGTGAGTGTTGAGAGTGTCTACCTGAGGAACTCTAAAAAAAATAATAAATTAGGGTAGCTTTTTAAATGCATGTATTCTCCTGATGGAACAAAATGAAACTATATCTATCATACATGTTGGAAAGCAATGACAAAGTAATAGTAGAAAGGGACAGAGAAAAAGAGAAAGAAGGGTAAAAAAAGAGCACTAGTACAGGTTTGCTTTAGTAACAGCCTGAAGTTTATTTCTCTTCATCCTCTATGTTCAGTCCATACGTTTTTGGAACAGCCAGATGATAAACTGCATTTTGTTTTGTGTTGTTTAGTTCCAGTAGTCTGGCCTATTTAGCAGTCATAGTAAGAAAACACCAATCCTCCAGACAATGACAGGAGCTATTGAAATTATTCCATTTGGGAACATATAGAATCACAGAACAAAACAAACAAACAAATAAATGAACCAACCTACAAAGAAGACCAAATATTATCCTTTTATTGAGATAATTCAGAAGAAAGTATTTAAGCTAATCTCCTGAAATAGCTTTTCAGGTTTTATTATTCTAGAGTTTAGAATGTCAAGATTTTCACGGTTTCTTGAACAATTAGTAAAATTATTTTGTAAAATTCTGCAAATCAAATTAAGAACTCTGGAAAAGTTTTTAATGTTATTTTATTTTATTTTATTTTAAAGAAAAATCAGTTCTAAATGTAATGCTTTATAGTCTTTCCATAAGTCAGGCTTCCATGAAAAACCAAAAATTGTCAGTTCCCTTGAAAGCAGTCATTATATTATTCCAAACTTTAACAGGTAGCTTGCCATTTCTAAGTCCAAGAAAGTTAAAAAACATTATTTCTAGTGGGTAAGATTTTTTTCTCTAAGTTGTTAACCCAAATTCTTTACACCTTTATACCCTTTAGGTGAACTAGTATGGAATAACATTTCAAATGAGATAAGTAGAATCTAATTTCAAGGTAAGAAATGAAAGCTAAACTTTCAACCTTTATTATGCTTTTGCTTTCTTTAACCTCACTAGCAAATCGCATTTTTGCACCCAGAAAACAGTATATATGTCTCTATCCTTTGATGATTTGTATCAACAGGCAGATAAGCAGGTACCATTTCCATATATATAAAGATTTTGTGGACCAATCTTAATCAAAACATAAGACCTCAAAAAATGACACTGAAAAATTAAGTGTGTATGGAGTGTGTTAACGTTGCTGTTTTCTTCTGTCCTTACAAGCATCTCTTAGAAAACAATAAAAAAATATTGTCTGAAAAGGGCTATATACTAAGTTCTGTTCCGAAAGGTATGGCAATGGGGAAATATTTAGCTAAAAAAAAGGGTTCTTGCTTTGATAAATAACAAAGAGAAAAGAGAAACAGTGCTTCAGAATCTATGTACTATATGGGTTGAAAAAAAGTAAAGCTTTCCTTACAAAGTTTAGTACATAAAAAATGGGGAATATTTCTCATATTTGGAGGCTGATAAAATTGCTTTGACATACTGAAGAATGAGCATCAGAAGATTACACTGAATTACTTTTTTTTTTTTTTTTTTAATTGTAGCGAGCTAATCATTACAAGGATGCCATTATTAATGAACGCTCAGTCTGACTTTCTCCTTTGGAAAGACTAGACCGAGTGCTAAGATGTATCTAAAGCACCTTAACAATGCGTGAACCTAATTCAGGTTTTTACAGTGTTTATACACAGTGGTCTCAGAGGACCTACAGCACAAATAAAGCTTATCAATGTTTAACAGACCTCAGTACAATGTTGAATATAGGATTAGAGACAAACAGGAACACACATCACAAGATCCTTAGGGTTTCTGGCCACCAGCAGCTAAATTTGTCTGTAATTGTTGCATATGGAACAAATCAGAAACATAAACCATGTTTATTCTCCTCCTTTTTCCTTCTTTCTTTTCTTTAACCAAAAAGAAAATTTTATCTACAAATTACTTCATTCTTCATTCATTTTCATTTCAGCATTTCAGCAATATGACTGTCAGGAAAGACTGGACAATGGCAGAACAGCTGATCAATTCTTGTTTTAGGGGAAAAAAAAAAAAAGTAATATTCAACCTTGATTTCAAAAAATCATTGAGTAAAGTTCTCTTTAACAAGGGTATTTTCAGTACAGCTGTATAGCACGATGCATAATATGATGCCTTTGACAGCCAAGAATATATTTTTTTTAAAGATATAGGACTCTTGAAAATATTAATTAAGCTGAATGAAGCAATTTGCTCAGGTATGTAAAAAATAAGCTTGTAAAGTAGTTTTCGGTTTATTTGCAGCACTTTCCAAATGCTCTATGCTATGTTGCCCTGCCCCTAACTGTGCCAAAACTAGGTTTTATTTTTGCATTTGAAATTGAAAAGCAAAATTATGTGTTTCTTTCATTAAATATATCCACTCTATGTTGATTTTTCTAAATGCAGATATACTTGCTTGATTTTTGAAGCTCACAAAAGGATATACTCCCAAAGTAGAAGGAGTTAAAGAAGTAAAAAGGTTGAAATTACAGCACAATTATTTCAAATTAAATGATATCTGGAAGGCAATATGCTAATAAAATAAATTTCTGAACACATGAGAGGGGACTGAAGTTCCAGGAAATTTGCTTAATTCTCCTAATATACATATTTTTTCTCTTCAGGCTTTATACACTTTACACTTTTGGCAGGAGGCAAAAGTGCTGCCGTTGCTGTAAAAAGCATTTCTACAGTGTTTTAAACTTGACCCTAAGGAGGGAATACGATAGATCACATGAATTAATCCTCCTAGCTTTTTCAGCTAGTTTCAAAATCTTCATTGACCTGCAACATTTGGGTATAATTAGTTGAATCTCCAAGCTTTGGATCAATAGTCTGAATTGCCATGCCTTTGAGATTTGTTAAATAATTGTCTTAAAATGCCATAAAAATTCTGAAGCTCTTGGTGAATAATTTATCCAAAGTAACTTCACCAAGTCACTGTATAGTAAGTCTTATTGATCTTGACAGCATTGCGTGAGACATATTTTGACTTGGCTCAACTGTTCTAAAAGACATCTCAGAAGCATGAAGGTTTCTTCTTCCCACTCTTCTTCCCTGTTTGAGAAAGAGATGATGCTTGCCGTGATCTGTGATAACTTCAATTTTTGATAGTAAACTTTTCACATATTCCGTTTAGCGTATTTTAAGACAGAAAATCTACATTAAAGGCAAAGGTAAATATTTATTCTACTAATGCAATTAAACATCTTAGAGAGAAGTTTAGGAAGTACATCATCAATGCCTATCCTTTTATCTCTTCAAAGTTATTGTGAAGGATTACAATTACCAAACTGAAAACCTATTGAGAAAAAAAATCTTGTCAGATTTTGATATCACTTTACATCCCCCTTTTTCAGTCTTTTCTTGGGTGATCCTTTCCACTGGTTGCCTGTTTAAAAAATGGAACTGTTGGATATAATTTAATTTTGAGAAGTCTCTCAAAAGGGTTTCATTTATTTTAGTTAGGCTTAGGAAGACTGGGCATTTTTGGTTATTATTTTTGGTTGCAGGCCAGAGGAACAGACAAGAATAGTCATCTGTTTGTCAAACTTCAAGAATTTTTCAAACTAGCTTAATCCTCTATAGGTTTTGAATTTTTTTAAGTCCGTGTGTTCATCATTAAGCAAATAATCTTATTAATCTCATTCTTAAGAGTGTAAATTCCAGTTAGAGAATGGCAGTCAGATACTAAAATACTGTTTATAATGGGATGTTGTCTAATAGCTTATATGCTATTGAAAGTATTGCCCTGATGGAAAGGTTTAAGAGGAATTTTCTCCTATGTGAACATTATGAAGAATTATCCACT